>CAEGAF010069993.1:0-12931 GCA_903067075.1 Micropoecilia bifurca | reverse complement strand
TCTTTGAGTCGCTTTTTTTTTGTTAATGAAACCGAAACGCACTGAATTGCGCAACACCTTGTTGAAACAATAATTACGGAGATGATTAATTTTAACATGTTTGGTTGATTTTTTTTTATAATTATTATTTTTTAATGAAGCTAAAAACGTTTAAGATCTTAGTGAATATTTTGATAAGCCTATCAGAAGAGGAAGTTCTGGCAATCCGTTTGTCACCTGCTGCCAAGATCGACTCAAAACCTTTCAGCGATCGACGTAATGAGCGCCGCTGTTCTAGATGTTGCTGAGACATCAGTCCTTTAATTCTGGAAATGTTCAGGCGATAGAAGGCTGATTTTGTAACTGTATTTGTGTGTGTTTGAAGGTTCAGGTCAGAGGTCATCACTACATCCAGGTTTCTGATCTCTAGTTTCCAACTGTAATAACTGAAGCTATGCATTGACTCAAAATTGTTTCTCTTTAGGTCCAAAGATAAAAAACTCAGTTTTGTTTCTTTTCAGCTGGAGAAAGTTATAACACAGTCACACATTTATCTGTTCAGTGATTGGATGGTTCAGAGTCACCTGGTGACATCGTAATATATAACAGTGTACTATTTGTGTAGTTTTGATAACAAATCTTATTTCCTGTTCCTGTGAGAAAAGCCTCTTAAGATCTGCTTTCCTCTGACCAACCACCTTGCAGGTGTCTGCAGTGTCGTCTCAGGCCTCTGGGATGTCTGGCATTTCTCAGGTCAGGCATAAAGAAAGCGCCTCCATCCAGACCAGCTTCCACTCCTCTCACATGCAAAGTCGAAGCCAACGCTCCAAGTCCCTGTGCCAGGATGACCACAGAGCTCTACCTCTGGCCCGTCCAGTCCACCCAGAGTCTTCCTCTGTGCCCTTCAGCGTTCCTCCACCTGGAAGCCTGAGGCGGTCCCTGAGCGGGGTCCTGGCCCAGGAGAGAGGGCCCTGGCAGGAGGAGGAGCTGCCCTACCAGTACACCTATAAAGGTCCGTCTCATCGCATCATCAACAGAATCACCAACAGACAGCAGTACTACCAGCAGCACAACTCTGCGTTGGGGCCGGAGGGCTGGCTGGGGAACGGCCGGGGCTTCACCAGTGTAGGGGACAGCCTGACAGGGCAGTGGCAGCATCAAGCCTCCAGGACCAACCAGGCCATGGCCCAGTACGCCCAGCTGCACCGGGCCGCCTCGCTGCGCTCTCTGAGGAGCGTCGGCAAGGGAGCAGACATCATGGATGCTGCCTCTATACACAGCAACGATCCTCTGGCAGAGTGAGAACACTTAATTCAGTTTTTATCTGTCTGCTTCTGATCCACGGACAAATGTGTCTGTTTATAAAAACTTTCCGCACAAGATTGTCCGTCAGGTATCAGTCAGAAGAAGATCTCATACTAACCTGCCTGGTTCCTGCATAATAACTCTCAGACTGAAGTGGCTGAAAAAGGAAACAAAATAGCTCTAAACCGTCTTAAGAATTGAACATGTCCAACTCTTGGTCAAAACACGTCGTCATGACAGCATGTAAATACAAAGAAAAATAAATCATAAATGTTGACATGATTTCATACCAACTTCAAGTTCAATCTTACATTGAGTCATGTAATTTTTCAACACTTTACCAAAAAAGTTGTTTAGATGATTATTTAGATGATTAAAACTGGTGATAATAATAAAGACTGAGTCTGTGAGGGACAGACGGGGACAGAGGACAGGCCTCCTGTTTACCTTCGGATGTGGAAGAAAATCATTGACTGTAAAGGACAACTAGTACAAAGTACAAAATATCACAGCCAAGTGAAATATTTACTGTCCCACATTTCTAACCAGGTTAACTACATTGCAGAGATCCTCTCTGTCTGAACTGCTCCTTTCTTATTAAAACTGTTTCATATGAAGTAAATCTGTATTAATATAGTCTTTCTCTTTCTCTTGTGTGTGCATGTGTGTGTGTGTGTGTGTGTGTGTGTGTGTGTGTGTGTGTGTGTGTGTGTGTGTGTGTGTGTGTGTGTGTGTGTAGGATGCAGAGCATTGACATGCCCACAGCTGTCAGATATCTTTCCGAATCAAATACATCTCTGCAAGTTTTGGGAGCTGCTTATATACAACACCAATGTTACCATAGCAACGATGCCAAGAATCAGGTACTTCAAGTTTGGTGGTTTGTGGTTATATTTGACTATATTTGTTGCCCTGTATTTCATTTATGTTTGTTAATGTAACAGGGACTAAATGGCTATGCAGGCTGGATACTCTTGATTTTTATTTGTAAAACATTTTACAGACATGTAGAATTGTTCCTCCATTTCATTACTTTGTGTTGGTCAGGCCTAATAATGTACATTAAAGAGTTTAGTTTTAAAATTGTTCAGGTTTACAATTCCTCTGAAGGTTTTTTAGAAAACATTAAAAATGATTTATATTCCAATTAGTATATACTGAAACACAGTTAGTCAAAGGTGGCTCTCTGGGCTAAAGCCTCTTCTGGTTCCCTGCACACACAGATTTTTTCCTTATGCATATAATATTAGATTGGAAGGTAGCTCTATTAGTAGTCTCTGTATTTTTCCCTAAAACACAGACACACCCTGTATGTTTTGTTTTCTTGTTATTCCAAAGTGTCCAGTTTTCCCAAAAACTGCTGCATGAACTTTAGATTACTCTGAGTGTTATTGTTACTCTGTGGATTTAATCAGAATTACAACAGAAGGTAAAAAGGTTTTTTCTGATAGGTTTGTGTACAGGAGTATGGGGATGTCAGTCATTTCCAAACTCAAGCTTAGTTTTGATAGATTTGATAAAAACGCAAAGTGTGTAAGAGGTTCTCTGTGTGTGTCTGAGGTCCGTACTTTGGGTGGAGTTCCGGTACTGGTGCAGCTTTTCTCCAGTGACCATTTAGAGGTGCAGCGCTATGCTACAGCGGCTACACGAAATCTTATATATGAGAATGCTGACAACAAGGCGGCCCTGATAGAGGCAGGAGGGCTGACGGCTCTGGTCAACATCCTGAGCCAACATGACGAGGAGCTGTGGAAGACCATCACAGGTAGGAATGCAACATCCCAACATCGGAGGAAGCTTGTTATGTGAGCAAATATTAAAATAAGTCTGTGTGAAAAAAAAGAAATGTATGTGTGTGTCACTAGTCGTTCCGGTCTTTTCCGTGTGTTAGGTGTCCTTTGGAATCTGTCCTCCAGAGACAACCTGAAGGATAGGCTGGCTGTGGAAGTGCTGCCACTTCTGACTGAGAAAATCCTGGTTCCACTTTGCAAGAGCATCCCTCTGAACCCGTCTGAGAGAGAGATCTTCAACAATACAACTGGCTGCCTCAGGTGAGAACCAGACCAAGATCCCCCGGATAAACTGGAGCGACATGACAGACAAACACAAAGTGACTGACAGGAAGCTGGTGATGTTGCAGATCCAACCACACAGTCTGCAGCCCAGTGTCAACCATCACTCTGCTGATATTAGCACATCTTACTTCCAGAGCAAACGCTCCGTTCCTGTTAATCTCCTGAGATCAACAGGATCTGAGCAAAGACAAAATTAAACTGTACAACAGATAAACCAAATTAATGATACAAAATAATCTACTACATTATTATCTCTCTATTAGTGCCTTTGAGCTTTTTTGATTTTTTTTTTTGTCTTTTCGACTTTAAGCTGCATATCTAAACCATGAGATCATTTGTTTCCCAGCAGCCAGCAGGGCGAGTGTCTAATTCCAACTACTGTAAAAATCCAAAATAATTGTTCTCTGGTGTGTGTTTTTTTCCACACTGACTATTTTTAGAGTTGATGGATTTTTGTTGTTGTGTCGAATAAGAAAAGGAGTGGAAATACCTTAGCTACTCTTATGTAAGCTATTTTTTTACTCCTTCATTTACTTCTGCACACCCCATGAAACATTAAATAAATCCTTGTTTGCTAATTCTACTGGGAATTTTCACTGCAAATGTTGCTTTGAAAATGATAAACCACAAAGATTTGTTGAGGGAGGTTTTTTACTGGAACAACAAACATATGTTAAAAACAATTTTATTCAAATTTTGTTTGAATAAAATTCCAACTGAATTCAAACTGAATCACATTTGTCACAGCTCAGAGGTCAGCAAGTCAGACATCAACATAATACAAGCAAATTTACAATTTGGAAGAAACCCTTCAGTGTTTTGTTTTTAAATCTAAACAGGACCAAATTAATATTATATGAGTCATTATAGTCTGATTCAGATCTGATCAATACCAACAAAGCACCAGGCCTCTTAGTAATCACTTAAATTCTTGAAATTTACCAAAGTTATGTATTATGGGCTGAATATCCCATTTGTGGGGCCACAATAGGTACAGAAGGGATCCTCATAATCCACCTGGTGACAAATGGAGACATTTAAGCTGCAGTATGTAACTTTAATGAAAAAAAAAACTTATTTGTTAAAACTGTTACTATGGTGTGACAGTTTGATGTGAGACAAATAATCTGTGAAAACATTGAGCTTTTTTGCCAATTAGAAATGACCAATTAGAGACAGGAGGCGGGCCTTAGTGCTGTTAATCACAATCGTGTAGCACTGAACATTCTCTTTCTCTGTCCCCTCCTTGCTTTCTGCTATGCTGCAGCTAGCATAGCATTTTGTGAGTGTTAAGTCTAGTTAGAATGTATGGATGTGATTGAATTATAATGATTTTTTGTAAAGAGAGGGCTCTTGTGGTGAAGTGGCATCGAATAAATAAACTGAAATGAATTAAATGTTATATTTTCGGTATTCCCAAAGTGATCAATGTTCATTTTACAAAGCTTTCACACGGTGAAGCTCCTGTCAGGCTCGTTCTTCCCAGGTATCGATAAAAACCAAAATGAGTCCAAATGTTTGCTGTTTGAATCTCTCTTTGATTTTTGTCATTTCCTCTGATGTACGTCACCACATTCTGATGTCGCAGCACATTTTAAATCGACAATAGATCATCTTTTGTGAATTGATTTTTTTTCTGGCCCACCTATAGTGATTAAACATGCATTTATGCTTAGAAAATTTAGACCAGAACTGAGATAAAACAGGTTGAATTTTATAATAATCAGATCAAAGCGACCTCTGCAGTGACATGTTTCCTGCCGGGTATGAATGTGTCTGTTTGTGTGTTTACCTCTGTCTGCTTGTTTAGGAACTTGAGCTCAGTAAATGAGAGAACGAGACGGAAGATGAGAAGCATGCAGGGTCTGGTGGACTCACTGGTGTGCTACATTCAGCTGGAGGAAAGAGGAGATGATAAGGTAACCCTGATCCCACTAACAAGCTGTAAATAATGCAGTAGTACATACAAAGAGGTCTGATTTCAGAACCATTGGACATGGTTTCTGCAGACTGCCTAAAATACAAGCAGCTCTGAGCAGGTAAAAACCCAACAGACATAGAATGATGGCCTCTGATTAACAAAGATGGTGTCATTACATTGGCTCCTGGTGGGCAGTACTTGAGATTTTACTGGTTTTCACTAACCCAGTGGTAGTAATTCTATGTGCTGCTGCCAGCCTTGGCCAGGTTTTACTTGTATAAGAGATTTTTAATCTTAATGGAATATTTCTGGTGAAATTAATGCTTATAATAACAATAGAACCTGGCCACAAACCAGTGAACTTGGCCGGGTAAATTATTTCTTGCAAGGTCTGTCAGTTACCATGGAACCAGGATGCATGGTTCCTAGCTGCAGAAATTTTGCATTCTATTAAGGAAATAGAATAAAAAAATGAAAGACGTAATAAGATTTAACCTACTTTTAAAGGAAAAATTAATGAATCGCTGACAATTTATGTGTGTTTTTATCATGTGATTTCTAATGCACTTCTTTAGACAGTATGAGGGGCCGATTAGGACAAAATCTGTTTTGTCTCTCACACACTACAAAAAACTCATGCACTCAAAAAAATACTCAAATTGCGCATACACACTACTAAAATGTCACACACACATACAAATTTGATCTTTCTCGCACACATACAGTGTACTAACAACTCATCACTACTCCGGCAATAATGCCGCTAACTTTGGCTCTATAACGCCGGAGGAGCGCCCGAAGTGAACCGACGAGCCCTTGAGGAGGGAGCGGTAGAGAACATAGACATTAATATCTATGGTAGAGAACGGCTGGCGGAAATTAGGTCATAAATCAGCCGCCTGCACAATGGAGCCCCAATATCTAACTTTAACCTAACTTCACTGTGGTATAACATGCGCGATCTGATCTCCAAATTATGTCCCGCCTCTTCCGTGACACCTCACACACCAAAAAATGTCCCTCTCACATTACAGGTCCTTGTCAAAAAAATAGCA
The DNA here is from genome assembly GCA_903067075.1 of Micropoecilia bifurca. Lineage (NCBI taxonomy): Eukaryota > Metazoa > Chordata > Actinopteri > Cyprinodontiformes > Poeciliidae > Micropoecilia > Micropoecilia bifurca. The sequence goes on along the minus strand of CAEGAF010069993.1, from coordinate 6,596 downwards.
TATTGTGATAAAGTTAATTATTTTCCATAATGTAATGATAAAAATTAAACTGTCATATATTTTAGATTCATTGTTCACCAACTGAAATATTCCAGGTCTTTTATTGTTTTAATACTGATGATTTTGGTAAACAGCTCATGAAAACCCAAAATCCCTATCTCAAAAAATTTGCATATTTCATCCAACCAATAAAAGAAAAGTGTTTTAATATCAAAAATGTCAACCTTCAAATAATTATGCACTCAATACTTTGTCAGGAATCCTTCAATCCTTCAACAGCTTCAATGCGGCATGGAGGCAACCAGCCTGTGGCTCCGCTGAGCTGTTATGGAGCCCAGGAAGCTTCGATGAGCCTTAAGCTCATCCACAGTGTTGGGTCAACTTTCTCTTCATAATATCCCACAGATTCTCTATGGGGTTCAGGTCAGGAGAGTTGGCAGGAAAATTGAGCCCAGTAACACCATGGTCAGTAAACCATTGACCAGTGGTTTTGGCCCTGAGCAGGCGCCAGGTTGTGTTGAAATGAAATCTTCATCTCCATAAAGCTTTTCAGCAGATGGAAGCATGAAGGGCTCCAAAACCTCCTGATAGCTGCTGCATTGACCCTGGCCTTGATAAAACACAGTGGACCAACAGCAGCAGCTGACATGGCTCCCCTGACCATCACTGACCGTGGACTTCTGGCCTTTTGGCATTTCCTTCTCCCCAGTTTTCCTCCAGACTCTGGCACCTTGATTTCTGAATGACATGCAAAATTTGCTTTCATCCAAAAAAAGGACTTTTTACCACTGAGCAACAGACCAGAGCTGCTTCTCTGTAGCCCAGGTCAGGCGCTTCTGTCGCTGTTTCTGGTTCAAAAGTGTCTTGACCTTTGACCTGGGGAATGCAGCACCTGTAGCTCATTTCCTGCACACGCCTGAGCTCAGTGGCTCTGGATGTTTCTGCTCCAGACTCAGTCCACTGCTTCCTCCAAGGTCTGGAACCGGCTCTTCTCCACCATCTTCCTCATGGTCTGGTCACCTCGTCTCATTGTGCAAATTTTTCTGCCACACTGTTTCCTTCCCACTGAGGCGCCTTGATACTCTGGGAACAGCCTATTGGTTCAGAAATGTCTTTCTGTGTCTGACCCTCTGGCTTGAGGGCGTCAATAATGACCTTCTGGACCGCAGCCAGGTCAGCAGTCTGACCCATGATTGCAGTTTTGAGTAATGAACCAGGCTGGGAGTTTTTAAAAGCCTCAGGAATCTTTTGCAGGTGTTTAGAGTTACTTTGTAGATTCAGATTATCAGGTTAGTTGTTCATTCAGAGAACCTTTTCATGATATGCTAATTTTTTGAGACAGGAATTTTGGGTTTTTATGAGCTGTTTGCCAAAATCATCAGTATTAAAACAATAAAAACCTGAATATTTCAGTAGGTGTGCAATGAATCTAAAATATATGACAGTTTAATTTTTATCATTACATTATGGAAAATGATTAACTTTATCACAATATGCAAAAAAAAAGACAAAGACACAAAGACAAAAAAATTGTTTGCTTGTGTGAGATTTTAGTAGTGCATGTGCGCTATTGTAGTATTTTGTGTGTGCGAGATGTTAGCACAGTGTATGTGTGTGTTTGACAAGTTAGTAGTGTATGTGTGAGAGAAAGATAAAATTTGTCTGTGTGTGTGACATTTTAGTAGTGAGTATACACAATTTGAGTATTTTTTTAGTGTGCGTGAGTTTTTTGTAGTGTGTGAGAGACAAAACAGAATTTGTCCTAAACGACCCTCATGGCTCGGCTCTCTGTCAAAAGTCAGAATCTTCTAAACATCTTTTCACCTGCATTCCACTGGTTTGACTGGTTTGATGGATTTTTCTCAGAATAGCACAACAGAAAACATTTGATTGTTTTGCACTTTTTTACACTTGTTTCCCTTTGCAGGGCAAACATCCTCCAAGCTGTGTTTAGGCTCAGCTCCCACATGACTTTCCTACCTCGTTACATTTGGCATTACATTGTGTTCCCCATACTCTGGATCAGAGTATGGGAATGCACTGGTCCTTGTATGCTCATGGGTGGGCTGATCATGACTTTTAATTGGTTCTGTGATGTCTGTGGGTGTTTTTTCTTTTTTTATTGCTAAATCTGACCCCTTGGCTCAGCAGTTTTTCTCTAAATTGTGTGAAATTTGGAGAAACGACAATCTCGTCTTTAGCTTCCTTACTTCCACTCTTGTTTCACTCGAACCCAATATATGAAGCACTGCAGGTTCAACTTAGTGACACAAAAAAATCATGCCATAAACACACCTTCAAGTTATTTTTTCATTCATTTTCTGGTTGTAACTACGGCAAGCACAAAAGGACAATAAGCATAGAGAGCAGCCAAAATAAAGCAGCGTTTTTGAACCCTGATCCTGCCCTGCATGTTTAGATTTTTCCCTGCTTCAAGCACACATGATTTCAATTTATTATGATTATCAGACTTTTGTTGACCTGCAGTCACCTGAATCAGGCTCTTAAATCAGGAAACATCTGAAACATGCAGTGAGCTGTGCCTCAAGAACCAGGGCTGGGAAACACTCATATAGAGCAACATGACACCCATCTGAAAGTGATTCAGAACAAATGGGAAAAAATATTATCGTACATGATAATAATAACCTTCCTTTGATGTTGTTCTGCTCTGGAAGGTGAATGATAAAGATCTTTACAAAGAATGTGTTGATATTTTTTGCTTATTTTGGGGGATTTTTTATTGCAACATATTAGAGTTGAGTTCTTGTTTTACTTTGCAACTTCAAACTTGATGTAGTGTTTTAAAATCTGTGTTAAGCATTTATTTCCTTAGAGTCAATAAAAAAATATTGTTTTGGTTTCATCATATCAGTGAATTTGAAAATAAATGAAATATTTGTCTTGGTCTCTCTGTACACGTCTCACTGAAGACTTGCTTTTCTAATGGATCTGATGCGAAGGGGCCAGAAAAGGGAGTAAAGAACTGGGACAGGAGCTGAACTCAGGGTGCCAGTCTCTGGGTTCTAGCCTCTGTCTATAGCCACTGCATCATGTGAAGAACCATGCTATGTGTTTATTGTTAGTAAATTAAAAGTTATGTGTTGTTGTATTTTTACTCCACAGTGATCCTGCTGTAATTTCTGGAGTTTTTCCTATTTTCTCATCCTTTTCAGAAACTAGTGGTTCCTGTTTATGGAAAAGCTCTCTGTTTTTCCCAACACGACTCATGTCTGTGGTGTTTTATCATCCTGCTTTCTAAATGTGGTTCCAAATATCAGCTGAAACATTTGATGTCACTTTAATAAATATCAAGTACAGTGTCACTTAGTGTGTGTTTGTTGCTCAAGAGTCTAGAGCCTCTACATATAGATATTTTAGTGTCAAAAAGCCACACAGCTTCAAATAAAAAGAAGTTGCACATAACATTGATTAGGCTTCGAAGTCAATACATTATGTGAACCATTACTAAAAATATAAAAGCAGTCGTAGAGCCTGAAGTTGAATCTTGTGTTTTCTTCCTGTTTAGGGTTTGGAAAACTCCTTGTGTGTGATGAGGAATCTTTCGTACCAGCTGTATGTGGAGCTTCCTCCGTCAGTCTGCCTCCACCTGGAGGGCCCATCCAGAGCTTCAGCCTCCAGAACTGATGAGCTGATTGGCTGCTTCACTGTGCAGAGCAAAAAGAACAGTGAGGTGAGGTTCTTGTTATTGGATGCTAAGACTTGTAAGATTTTTACAGAGAGACATTTCTTGACCACTCAGAGTGTCAGGAACCAGAGCAGTGTGGTTCCAACAGGCCCACTGGCAATCATGTGCTCTGGAGGAAGATCGTCCAAAGTGACTTAATGATGTTTTCTTTACAGCTTCAACACAGGAATCTTCCAAGACTCTCACACCCCAAGGACTCTGAGTGGCTGTGGCACCCGAAGGGCGTCGCCCTCTACAAGCAGGTCCTGCAGAACAGTGAAGGCAGCTCAGCTACAGTGGAAGCTGCTGTTGGAGCCCTGCAGAACATCACATCTGGAGATGGACGGGTGGGCTTACAATGACAAACAACAATTCTATTCACTTTATGTCTATAGCGCCAATTTACAGCAAATGTCATCTGAAGGCGCTTTAGAAAAAAAACGCCATTTCAGTTCAATTCCGATTGATGCTGGTTATCAAGCAGTACATTTGGCTCAGCTAATTATTTAAATTAGTTTAACAAGCTTTCTAACTAAGAAAACCCAGCAGTTTGCATCAAGTCATTAAATGCTATTCCATTAGCTATAAAATTGCACAAATTGGGATCACAAATATTCTGTAAATTCTCTTATAATGGAAACACCAATTTTGGGAAAAAAATTGCGATAGAATGGTTACATTTGTGCCATATCGAAACAAATGTATTTTACAAAACTCTATTGACAACAACGTGTTCTGTGCATCACGAGTCACATGATCAACACCCCAATGTTACTACTGGTTAAACTGACAAAGAAGAGGACAGGAAGTAGTAGCAGGACAATTGTTTGTTTGTGTTTTAATTTATTTCTTACTTAGTGGAAACTCTGCAGTTGTGAAATTGTGTTTTTTGACATCATGTGAATATAGACAAAAATTTACACATTTGTAATGGAAACAACTTCTGACTTGCACCATTCGCTCCTCCTGGACGTAGTGGCAGCAAACAAGTCGTTGACTTTACAGCAGTCCCTCATAGCAAGTAACCAAATAAAGAACATGTGAACATTTATATACCAAAATAATCTCACTTAAATATTTACCTCTTGAACAGCTTTGATTCTGTCTTTGGAGGAGAAATGAAGCGTAGGAACAGGTTGGAGGAGTGAAGTGTTGTGTGTGTGTGTGTGTGTGTGTGTGTGTGTGTGTGTGTGTGTGTGTGTGTGTGTGTGTGTGTGTCAGTGGCCAGCGGTGCTGAGCGGTGTGGTGAGTGAGCAGGAGAGGATGGTCCCCAGGCTGCTGGATCTGCTGGACAGCAGCAGTGAGATGCTCCTCCGGCCGCTGACTGGCCTCCTCAGGAACCTGACCAGACACGCTGCAGACAAAGACCACATGGGTGACGGCCGGCGATGAGCAATCAGACTCCATCATAAAAGCATCTTTATGTTGCATATCATTTCTCAAAATAAACATAAAACTCTTTGACTGGCTCCTCTGTTGGCAGCTAAGATCATGGTGAGCGCTGTGGTGTCCAGGCTGCCTGCTGACGGCCTGGTGAAAACCCCGTCCAGTGAGGTGGTGGTCAACATGTGCGGGGCCCTGAACCATCTGGTCACCTGCAGTTCTTTAGCTGCCCGAGATATCGCCTACTTCAACGGTCTTCCTAAGCTGATGGGCATAAAGACGTCACATGATAACAGGTAGGACTGACAGCTGCTGCAGATCAAGGTCAAAGGTCAGCTGTAGTTAATTCCTCCAATTCTAACAGGACCTTTCCTCATTGGCTGCCTCTGTTTCCTGTTTATAAGCTGCTGCTCATCGTATGGCCACTGACCCCACACAGAGATGTCTTAATATAATCATGTCCTTTATGAATGTTTACTGACGTGTGACCTGTGTGACCCCCTCCTCACCCGCCTGCCGTCTCTGTTTAGCTCCGGGAGCCTGCGGGCAGCCAGGGCCGCCTCCACCGTGCTCTGCAACATGTTCCAGTACAACAAGCTGCACAGAGATTACAAACTGGTGAGTGTTTGGGAAGTACAGTGTGGATTCTCAGTGACTGCAGAGCTCAGTTGTGAAATTTACTCCAGTTTTTCCTGTTTCAGGTATAAACAAAAGCAGAAGTAGTTTGATCTGGTCTACTGAAAGAGTTACCGTCTTGATGGCTTGGGTGGAGTGGAAGCCACAGATTTTACACCCACTCATTAAGACACTCATTGGAGGTAGAAAGCACCAATAAAAGTTGCAGTTTTAAGCTGACTCGGTGCAACAGTCCATCAAGTTTAGTTCATATTCCTGACTCTCTATAAGTTGTTTTTGTTTTTTCAGTTTTATAATTTTTTCTCAACTTTTTTTAAATAGTTTTTTCTGATCTTCTACTGATATAATCTTATCAATTTATCAGTTTTATTTGTATATTAACTTTTTTCAGTCTGAAGGGAAACAGATTTTGGGAAAAATGTGTCTGTGACTTTTTATGTCAATGTTTGGTTTAAAGTGTAATTATGAAGACGTATGGATGTGTTGCTTGTTTGTGTATCATTCTATGCTTTTTATTCTTTCTTGATAGAGTGTTTTGGGTGGGAATTCATTTCATTTAGTCAGTAAAGCACTTTGCTATCAGGCAGATGAGTGTGTGTTTCTCTTGTTAGACATAGTTTTCTTTGCTGCTGCATTGTTGTGTGTGTGTGTGGGTGTGTGTGTGTGCGTGCGTGCGTTTGTGTGTGTGTGTGTGTGTGGTTGTGTGTGTGTGTGTGGGTGTGTGTGTTTGTGTGTGTGTGTGTGGGTGTGTGTGTGTGTGTGTTTGTGTGCGCGTGCGCGCGCGTGTGTGTGTGTGTGTGTGTGTGGGTGTTTGTGTGTGTGTGTGTGTGTGTGTGTGTGTGGGTGTTTGTGTGTGTGTGTGTGTGTGTGTGTGTGTGTGTGTGTGTGT
>CAEGAF010069990.1:0-53152 GCA_903067075.1 Micropoecilia bifurca | reverse complement strand
ATAATTAGAAAAATCTAATAACTTTTTAGGTTTCTGACGCACAAAATCAAATTACTAAAACACGCGCACGGCTGTTGAATACATTGAACTGCTGCCCATTGGGGGGGTGACTCTCTTTGAATTTGGCTCTCACCGGACGGAACATGCGCAGTGGCGCGGCGTGCTGCCTTCAGTCAGTGGAGCAGCTGTCCAGGATTTGGAATTCCAACATGGCAGAGGCTGTGGTCAGTCTTTCCCTGACTAACTTGGAATGGTTTCAAATCGAGCGCAGCTTCGCTTGACCGCGGCGAGTCCCGTGTTCGTCCCCTTGCGTTCCGCGGATCGATGGTCCCGTAAAGCCGTGACTGGAACCTGTCACCTCACACAGGTGAGTCCCGCTCCGTCCAGTCTTGCCGGTGATGAGAACAAATTATAGAAAGAGAAACTGAGCAGCTCCGTGGAAGCGCTGAGAGACGGTGCCGCGCATCAGAGGGGCTGCAGCGCTGTCCGTCTGCGGACGCTCATCCTGCGTGTTTCATTTTTTTTTTTTACTATTATTTCCCACACAAAAAAAATGGCACGCATTAAAAAAAAATAAATAAAAGCGAGGTACGTGATTTTGAAGTTAGAACCTACTTTGTTATTGCCGCGGCGCTCTGGTAGTTTGAGGGCTGTGTGGATCCAGGCTTTCTTTCTTTTACTAAATAACTTTCCTGCATTGGGAAGTTTTTGCATGTCAGCCTGAATAAAAAGTGGCCGCTGGACCTGCAGGCGGGAGGTTAATAGAAAGATGGGCTGTCATTGCGCTCTTAGTGGGACAACTGCTGGCAAGTAATCTATTTTAAACGTAAAGGGAGGAGGGGGGGCTTCACGCTGCTTTAGCCTCTTCCTCTTAATGGGCGGCTTGAAGAATGTGTGTTTTCTGTCATCTACAGAGCCTCGCATGCTTCCTATTCTCTAGTTTCAACTCAGCGCAAGAAGTGACAGCCGCTACACTCGCGTCTCTGTCCACGGGATTTTATTTTTTTTTTTAATGAATTTTATTAATTTCATAGCTTATCCTTAATTATTCGGCTAAAATGAGCGCCTAAGGAAAAGAACAAAGGAGCCTTTTTTTTAAAGTTGTGAAACCTGATAGCTTAAGGAAGAAAGTGGCTGTAATGAGAAGCAACCTTTGGAATTCCACCTCGTGAAAATTCCGATTCTGCTGTTTTTTTTCCCCTCTCCTTTTGTTTTTAGGCTTGAAGACATGATCACTAGCAGCAGTATTTATGGTAGGCCTATGTTCAATTTGCAATTATCTTCATTGTTATATATATTTTTTGTTATTTGTTATATTTTGGGAGGAGAATATCTGTCATTGCAGTATTTTTATTGTCTTTTTGTGTGCATGTTTCATCCTCATAAGTTTCTTTAACACAGGGTTGATATCTTAATGATCAGAGATATGAGAGGATGGTGTGTTATTGATTTCAGACAGATTGTATTTCAGTTATTTCAATTTGAGTTCACAGAAGCAGTTACCTTCATTTTAATTTTGCTTGTTGTTTCTAGAAGTGCTGTGGAACTTTTCAAACCTTCGTGCATGCATACATCTAAAAACATGAATGCATTTAAATTTGCATTAATAAACACATTTTAAATCCAAATTATTTTTATGCTTTTAGTATCAAGTTGCTTGCACATCTTTGTTTTAAATATCATATATTGCTCACCCTAGTTCCTATTATACATTTTACTAGTTTAATGGTACAGAAAAGCTCAGAATCTATTTGAACATTTAAGCTAGTTATTTAGAGTGTAGACTTACTGTTACATGTTCACAGTTATCAATGTGTAATAATTGCTCTTCAGTATAATTAGTAGTTATATATGCAGAAAAATGACAGTAAACCAAAATATGCCATAAGAATAAAGTCCCATTTAAGTTGACTTTTAAACAAGGGATGACTGTTTTCAGTTGTATTTCAAACACAAGTCGAAATAAAATCAGATCTGCTCACACATATCGCTTCATATGTCAGGAATAGTTCTCATTCTTTGTTCCAGCGGTAATTATTTGTGACAAGCCAGCAAATGGACACAAAGTCTGGTAGTGGGTGTGTGTTTGTGTGTGTGTGTGTGTGTTGTGGGTGTGTGTGTGTGTGTGTGTTTGTGTGTGTGTGTGTGTGTGTGTGTGTGTGTGTGTGTGTGGGGTGGGGGGGGAGGTACGTAACAAGTTGTGCGAATTCTCTCCCCCTGCAAACACTTTGTCCTGTATGAACCTTTTCTCCACCTCCCAGTTAAGAACAACTCACTTAATTGTGTTCTTGCAGTTCATTTGCATGTTTTGCTCTGAGAGGAAATTAAACATTGCCATCAGTGAGCTGAAGTGTGTTTTCACTCCTCTTCAAAAAAAAAACTGCATTCCAGCATCTGTCATTCAGTGGTTAAAAAAAGTGCATTACCATCACATTCATTATGTGTAAGTGTTTTGTTGTAATTTGTTTTTTGTAAAGTGGGTATTAAATTTGGTTGCTTGTATTTTGAATGTATCGTCCTATTTGTGTTCTGCCATGCATGTGTGATGGGTATTTTTTTGAACTGAATTTTGATATTAGCTGCTAAGACTGTAGGAACATATGTGTGCCTGTTTATATTTTAGTTTGTCCTCCTGTTCTCTGCAGATTAACTGTTTTTGATTTTAGTGGGTTAATTAAAACAGATGTATTTCAACTTTCCAGTCTCTCATCAAATCCTGAGACAAGTACTGTTTTCAGAGGAAAAAAAACCACAAAACAACTTTTTAAATATGTCTGCATGTTAAAAATAATCTGGCATTTCTCACACTTCTCAGTATTTGACCCCTAATAATTAAGAAGTGCCTGAGCATATATTTCAGAGTTCAGTCTTCTGAAGGGCTCCACGCCTGAGCTCCTGCAGAGCGTTAGGCGATTCTTGCAGATCCTTACTTAACCCCAGACATCTCGGATGTGCATAGAAAGAACGCTGGCAGCGATGTTTATTTCTGAAAAGACAACATCTGCGTTAACAATTCAGGCTTCTGCTTGACATGAACCTCAGAGGGGAAAAAAAAAAAAAACGTCGGCAACAGATGCTGACCCCCCCCCCCCCATGTTTTTGTCACCCTTTTCAATGTTTCACATTTTCTTGTAGAGAGTGATAGCTATTATTAACAAGGTAAATATATTTGTTTTACTCTTAGGCAGTTGAAGTAACAAAATAAAATCTTGTTGAAAGAAGATTTTCTGGTTCAGTGTTGTATAGTCAGATTGTAAGTAAAATATTAAAGTGAAATTTGACACTTTAAATATTCACTTTTAATCAAGTAAGTGTTTGTTTTTTTATCTACCAGGAATATTACTAGTCTATTGTTTCCAGATGCAACAAAGCACAAACAGAAAAAGTCAGCAACGTGCGTCCTAAATAAATCTTTGAATTAATAACTTGACATGCCCTTGCCAAGCAATTCAGCATCTCTAAGTGTTTTGTCTATATTCTAAAGTGTGCAGCATCTCTGGTCCTTAAAAATAAAGGGAAAAATGTACACAACATGCGTGACACTTCAACAATGACAATTAAAGGCTAACACTGACGTCGCTGACTGCAGAAGCTTTGTAAATTGATGAAATGTTAAATCTTTTCACATGGATCTATAGAGCCATAACTACAAAAAAATCCAGTCGTAGTGAGTGACTATATTAAATCTGATCAGAGCAGGATTGTCAGCTTCAAGGAAATATGTTAAGTGGTGTCGTTGCTGTTTTTTTATATATATAAAAAGCAAGAGTCCTCATAGGAGTCAGACTAAGAAAAAAAAAACTCCAGTATTTCAACACGTTTCCCCTCCCTCCTCTCTCTTTGTCTATATCTCTCCTTTTCTTGTTTCCACATCTCTGTCGTTTCCCTCATGGCAGCCTGCTATGTTATCTTTGTGCGTTTTCTCTCTACACTGACAATTCTCGCAGTGATTTAAGTTGGACTGCATTAGAAGGTGGAGGCAGCTGTCTGTTGCTATACTGAGGGACGTGTTTGCTCTACTGCAAAGATGAAGGACCATGAATCCTTGACATCCTCCCTTTTCCTTCCCCTCCTCCTCCTACCACCATCTCATTTAGACACAGTGACTGTCTGCTCAGATTGTTTTTTTTTCCCCTCTGAGTGACAGCATATGGCATAGACATTTTTAAATGCATGTGGCTACATTTGACTGCTTGTAGTTACCAACCTGCCATGTAATTCATTCCTTATAGTAAAAGCAAATTACAAATTAATTTTAATTGATTTTACAGGGCAAATAATTGTAGGTTGGATAATAAAACACTAAAATCTGTCCTGCCTGCTTGGAATTGAATTTTATAGAGTCCAGCAACAAAAAAAGAAATATAGTAGGAGAACACTGCACATTTTTCTGAACTTAGCGACAGTACATGTATGAAAGCCTTTCCATTCCAGTATCTGTTGAATTCCATTACAAGCACATGTCTTTCTATTTAATGACACACTGTTTAGGTGGTCATCTGAAACCAGCAGCAAAGCTAAAGATAAATGGACGGCTTGCAAAAATGCATTGAAACTATGACTGAAAATCTGTGGTGTTCCACCGAATACTGATTTCTTAACTGTCAAAGTGAGAATATATCTTCTGTTTTTAGAAATTCATATGAACTAGTCTCCTTTGCATTACTTGATCCTCTGAAAACATTACACTTTTTTAATTTTCATACTTTTTCCCATTTTCTGCAAATGAAAGCCAGAAATTTTTATATTTTTATATGAAAGGTAAAAAATGATTCTCACTGAAACTCATACATTAAAAAAAAACAATAGGGGAAACCAAAATTTTTTAATTTATGCTGTTATTTATTTTTAGAGCTGTATGTTATTGTATCATATAGTAGAAACGGGGTATATGAGAGATTTTTAAGTTAGGATAACCGTGTGTAAATTCCAAAATATCATGGTAAAAACACAAAAATGTAAAAACAAAAAAAAGAGAGAAAAGAAGCATAATAGCCTTATTGCATTTGTTTTAAAAAGAAAACTTTAATAAAGTTGTTAAAATATATAGTTTTTTTTATAAATGTATAAGGCTGTAATTTTCAAGCTATTTGTAAAAACAGGCTTTGACTAAAATGTTGTAAGATTTACGAGTAGTTTTTAAGATGGGTATTTTTTTTTATAAAATAACACAAATATGACAATCTGAAATTAGCTGATAAAATACTGGGCTGTCTGTTCGACTTGTCTGCCTACAGGCAGCTGCATAACCCAATAGTGTTTGTGACTTACCAGCTGTAGTTTTTATGTAGCGTTACCTTATCCCATAATATTTCAAAACAGGGCAATTTGCATTAGCAGGCTTTCACCCAGCTTATCGGCAGTGCACAGCAGCAGATGATTCAGCGACGGTTTGGTGTGAATGTGTGTGAGAGCAGTTAATGTTAAACAGTTTTTGCAGAGTTGACATTTTAAGCTGTGTTTAGCATGTTATTTTAGCAGTTACCCTACTTGGCGGACAGCAGTTCTCTGGTGTATTCCTGAGAGGAAGTAGACATTTTCCTTAAGGTCGAGATTTCCACGTCGGCCAAACAGCCAAAGTGGTCTTTGAAAGTGAGGAAAAATCATACGAGTCCTTTTCTAAGCCAGCTGAACTGCAGTACACAGGAAAGGATGTGGCATTTTTTCTGGCATCTAATTAAAAGGTCTTGGAAAAGTTTAACTGTTTTAAACTTCTATTACCATTTATGTACAACATCCGACCTGAGCTAGTTCAGCTATGGTCACCATTCCTTTCCTTTGCTTAAAACAAATAGTCCACACATGTGATCATATATTTTCCATATTTAAAAGAAAACGGCATCCTTGCAGAATGCAGGGTTCATTGTTATTACAACAGTACCACAAAGTGTGTTGCATGGGCAGGGCTGCTGTATTCAGGCCACTGGCTGGCGTATTATTTACTCAAAGTGCTGCATTTGTTGCCTCAAACGCCTTGTTCCTTCCCCTTTCCAACATGCTGAAACAGAGGCTTTGTTTCATCTCCCTCACATGAGGTGTCTCTGCACTCATAAGAAGACGAGGCAGCTCAGAGCCTGTTGGGGATTGGCTAGAATAGACAATCCCCAGGTGTACCAAACTAGGTTTAGCACTAAGACTTTTAATCTGGACTTGTAGGAGATTCATGTGCATTCATAGATTCGCCTCTGTAATTATCATATCCCCTGTGGCAGCCAGAGAGACGTTTGCCTAAATCACTGATGTCCTCATTACACTGTTTACATTTTAATTAGTAATGCAAAGTTCTAGATTCTTTTTTTCTTCTTGTCAAGTGACCAAAATAAATGGGCATTTATAAGTACTTATTTAGCTAAAAACGGCAGTTCAAATGTGTATTCAATTAAGACTGATTATTTTAGATGCTTCATAATTAGCAATGGCTGTCTTTGTTTTACATCCTATTCAAATAGTTTTATAATCCATGTTTGTACATTCTGGCAGATACCATCGTTCGTATGTTGTTGCACACGCATGGGCTGAATGCAGGAGCTGTCGACGGCTCCAGATGACAGCGTGAGCATTTTATTCACCTGTATGAAATGACTACATGTCCAAACCTGATTCCACACCTACAATCTTCATCTTTAAACAGATAAAACGTCTTGTCACTCTTAGGGTGCGAGGACCCAACACTCTGAGAGTATGATTAACAAATTCTACAATTTAGCGACTTTTGAAAATAGCTCCCACTTTGGGCTGTCATTGTCTGCCTGAGTACTGTTGCTTACCACTGAATAACCTTGATGAGGGGAGGCCGCTGTTCCCGTCCTTCTTTCAAGGTGTTCTTTTTTTTTGTAAAAACTATTAATATTGTGAAAAAGCAAGCCTTTCATAGGATTATAGAAAATAATTTTATCTTCTTTGTGTGATTAATGTGGTAACTGAATACATCATTGCAGAGAATTAAAAAAAAGGTGCGTGAGTAAAAAAATAATAATTGAAATTTATTTGTTAGCTGTAGGCAGATGATTTTTATGTTATAATGTTAGGTAAAAGTACCACAGTTTCATAATATCACAGTAAATACAGAAAACATCAAAACCAAAAATGTATAACATAAACTGGCAGCTTTCAACACAAAGATGCAGCATATTACCGTTCTACTATTTTTTATTAAGAAACATTGAATAACCACATTCCAAATTTAGTTGTAGCTTGGCAACTATATTTTTAAAACATCTACTTAATGACACCCTTCGAGGGGTGTTTAAGTTTTTCACCTGCATGACCACCAATAGTCGCCAGCATCCAAACTTGTTTACTTTGCATGAGGAAAAAAAAATAGAAACCTTCTTTCAGCCTGCTGACCGGCAGTGTGCAGCCACAGTTCAGAGGTTGTAAACGAGATGTGGGAGTTGAAAATGCACATCGACATAGCGAATACTTGTAGGAAATTTGGCTTGTATAACATGACCGGTTAGCTTTAATATGGACTCTTTGCACTTACCTGTTCTTTTGTGCTAATCTAAATGAATCTATTTCAAAGTATCTCTTTTATTTATAAGGACACTTGAGAGAGCTGTCTTTTGATTCCTTTAAAATTTAGACAGGAATAATAACTCGCTTTGAATGTATTGTTTGCACATTACACCGAATCACTTTGCGGTTCTAGTAATAGTCTATTATACTCTTATAATTCATGTATTAAAATACATGCTTGGATTAACTTTAACATCGACATTCAAAAGCATGCGTGTGAATATAAAAGCTCATCTTTTGACTCGTTCTCTTCCTCCGATTTATAATCCCCCCCCCCGCTTCTCCCCTCCACCCGCTAATTGTCTTAAATATCAATTTGAGACAATTAGCTGAAGCGCTGATCAGATGAGATGTGAGCGATCAGTGCTTTTCTCAAAGTTCTCAGTGATCCATTCATCCTCTGTGGTGTTGGGTGGCTGACAGGTTGGCACCGTGCCAGGCGCAAGCAGAGGGAGCCTCGAGTGCCAGCGACGAGACGACGGGTTGGGGTTTGCCTGATGGTGTAGAGAGGAGGGGGACGAAGATGCCTGGAGGGAAAAGAAGGAGGGATAGTGGGGTGTGTGTGAGTGTGTGTGTGTTTCTGTGTGCCGTCATGGAGGTTTAAGGTGTCAGGATATGGCGAGGCAGCTGGTGTCTACAGTGGCATGGTGACATGACCATGCCAGTCTGTGCTGAAGAAAGGCTGGGCGGTAGGGCATGTAGATAAAGAAAGGAAAAATATTTATTTGCTCGTTAGGTATACCCTTGTCAGTTTCAGAAATCAAGATGACCCACTAAGAATTTATTATTTTTTTTATTTTTTTTTTGCAGATTTCAGGTTACTTTAAACCCTTGACATGCCAGTAGCAATTTACACCAATTTCAATTTCTCTTTCAGAGCTACAAGGGGAAATACAATTAGTGTTAATTTTTTTTTCTTGCCTTCCTGCAGTGATATTAAATATTTATGGCCACATCATGTCGCTATGTAAGATAGGGGTTGCAATTAAACAGGCTTTCACTATTATTTTAAAACAAAAGTAAAAGAGAAGGGAACATTGCTGTTAGTGCGGCCTATCATAGTCAAAAGAGCAGGTTCCCTTTGGATTCCCTAAAGATTGCAGATGCTTATATTAACATCTCGTTAATAGTTTGTTCACATTGGTCCGAATCTGTTCATAAGTTTGTAAAACATAACTTTCTTGGGTGATTTCAGTTCCTTTTCAGAGAGAAATCTCAAAGCAATCCAAAATTTTACAATACAAACCCTTCATGGCACCAGTCACATTGACCAATAAACAGATTTCAGTCTGTTTATTGGTCAGTGTGACTGGGTCGGGAGTACCAAATGTAAATACGACAAGATGATGTGATGTTCTAAACCAGTGGAGGATAAAATCATGTAATTTGTGTTTTTTGTACCACTGAACGCAGAAATATTTAAACTGTATTATTTGGAGAAGACATCTTGGTAATTGTCCAACATTGCTTTTTTTTTATTTGCTTACTTTCCCACATCCCTTAATTAAACACAAACCTGGCTACAGAAAGACATTTGGCCTAAACTTTCAGCATACACTTAAGAGTTTGTTTAAAAACCTCTTTGTGTTTTACTTTTGGTACGAACACACTGATATTACCAAAAATCTGCAACATCTACAAATCGAGCCTAAAAATGATAAGGAACAACTTTGCTGTCCTCCATTCAGCCTTCCTATTATCTGCTTAAATTGACTTTTTTGAGCTTTACATCATGTTACAATGTTATTCCCTTATAGAAAACATACTTGGAGTGTCGCCTTGATCCTTTAATGCATGTTTGAGAAATCCTTCAATTTCCTTTGGCAGCCATTTAGATGTGCAAAACGCCTGGGTGGAACCAGCGCCGCCTTTGAGACGCAGTGCTGCACTTTCCAAGTTTCCGAGCTTCTGCCTCACAGAGCAACCCTTCCCCTGCCCCCTCGCCCCCCCGGTTCCCCTGTTCAGTTCCTTCAGACTAGCAGCCAGCAGCAATTAACAAACACCTGGTGGAACTGTGCATCTGCTGAGCTCATTATCGGAGCTGCTTCTTAATGCAATGGTAGTAAGTTTGTATGTATGTTAAAGGGTTAATGGAGGAACGCTGTTGTGATGACTTCCTAAAGATGGAATTTCAGAAAGAGCAGGAGTTTTTATAGAGACAAACGGACCGTTTCAATGTGTTTAAATACAAAGTTAAGTTTCTTTTGAGTCAAATCACAGCAGATGTTGACATTGTTACTTGGTTGTGCTATAAAATGCCCATTTAAGGTTTTGCTCTCTTGCTCATAGCCTAAATAAGTCACAGAGTATCATTCAATAGTATTTTGCTTTAAATGACTTGTTCCGCTGTTCATGTTTCCTCTGGCTTGATTTTGAAACACCTCAACAGAACCTAAAAATAATCAATGTTGAAATGTCTTCTATCAGCAACGGCATTTAAAGTGAAGAGTGTTTCTGAGGTCTGAATGTGGTTAGATAACTTGTGTTGACTGATCCGAGAAATATTGTGTTTTTCAGGTCCGGACGATTGAACTGTAGTCTTTTGTGTATTTGACTCATTTCTGAATTTTTTTTTTTTTTTTTTTTTTTATAATCCCTTTAAGCGTCCACCCCGTATTTAATTAATTCAACTGAGGAAAAAAAAATGGGGCAAAAATGAGCACTGGAGGGTTTTCAGTTGTCAGTGGGCTTTGTGAGGGTCGACACTTCTTTTGTGTTCATTATCAGGAAATCACCTCAGGGAGTTGTGTTGACTCGTCGTAGCTGCTACTGAGGACTTCCATTGTAAGGACCTGGGAAGCCGGGGTGGAAATACCAAGTTGTGGCTTTAGGTGAGAAGAGTTAAACATGGCTTAAACTCTCGCTTACATGGAGGAAATAAATCCATTTGTCCTCTTGACCGGTCCTGCATGTTGTGTGTTCTCCAGCATGTAACATTAAATCTGCAGAGTAATGGAGCTGCGCAGCGCATCTTGGCCAGTTAAGTCACATATTTTTATTTTTTATTTTTCCACTTTGTCAAACATTTTAACTTCATTTAGCTTGTTTTTTTTAATTTAGTTTTTTCTCTCGCTAATATTCCCTTTTTATCAGGGGAAAATGTGTTTTTACTACATCATTCTCTGCACTATTTGCTCTGCTCATGCTTTAAAGCAGCCGTTCTATAAAGTGAAGAACAATAGCAGACTCATTTACGTGGAGCGTGATATTTTTGCAGCCCAAACTCTGACTGCATCGCCTCTCCCACATCTTTAAATGGATCCCATGAGTCTTCAGCTCTGTTGTTTCCATTATTCATTTCAAAACTTCCACGTAGCACAAAGAGGCTAGAGGGGTGAAAAATAATTTTGTGTCTGGAAAAAAAAAAATTGATGTAAAGCAAAGTCACTGCTTTATGCAAAGTGTGGTGTGCCTTGGGAGAATGTGAGCTGTTGCGCTGTAGGAGGAGGGAGCGCCGCTTGGAAAAAAGGGATGGACTGTGTGCATGTGTGTCTGCGTGCTGCTGTCAGTCTGTCAGTTAGGCCTAATGCGGCTCCCCAGAGGTACCTGGGGGAGACCCATCTAGCACCCAGTAAGCCCTCGCTGGCGGGCGAGTGGTGACAACGGGTTCCCACTGAGAGGGGAAGTGTCATAGTATGTATGTAAACTAGTGACAGATGACTGGAGACATGTGGCCTGTAGACACTGGGCCTGCAAGTAAAACAGTTTTTCCTCTTCGGCTTTCTTTTCCGTCTTCCCACTTGAGACTTCAGCAAGTGGGCATCGGGTTCCGACAACTGGGCTGTGTGCAGTGACAAGTCAAAGATGTGAATAAAAAAAAAAGGATGCAAATCATTTGGCATCAAAAGACATATGCTATGCGCAAAGAGGAAAAAAAAAAAGGTTTTGAATCCTTTGTAAGACTGCATAAGAAGGAGTGAGGAGTTTTTAGCGTGCAGTGCTTCAGGCTGCTTTTCTAGGCCACAGGTCATGTAGGTCAGTGTTACACTCCCTGCAGCCTCACTTCAACCCTTGGTCTGGAAATAGAACATGCAACGTCACCCAGCCAGGAGGGAGGTAGATTCCAAACCTCAGTGGCCACAGGCTACACATGTGGAATCTGCTCGTGTAGTTGACCCCGAGTGTTTGAAACTCGGAGTGCTCCCAGTAGGATATTGTTTCTTCATGCATACCCAAATGAACAAGGCTGCATGAATTGCCTTGTACAAAGTGGATGAGTATCCTTTCAGTTCGCCGTTTGGCTGTTCACAACTCATCAAGGGAGCATGCACTACCCACAGGCAGATTTATTTAACAGTTTATTTAACGGTAAGCACCTAACTCGTAACAAAGGCAAAAACCTAAGAAATAAAAAGAGGAGTAAATGATTTTTTTTTTAAATGTCGTTTTTCTGCCAGGAGGCCGTTTGCCCACTTTCCTTTATAAACATTCAGCGTATCACAGGGAAAACTGCCAAGTGCAAGGCAGACACAAGGCTGTAGTAAGGAAAACATACAAGTCGTGCAATGAGACGCCATGAAGCATTAGGATTGTGACAATGCATGTTGCTCATGACATGAGATGATTCATGATGTCGGGTTAAAGATTCTGAAAATATTTCAGTATTATTTGGAAATTAAAACTCCTTCTGCTTTAAAATGAAAATTGCTTTAAAGACAAGGCTTGTTTCTTATTATAAATCAGCATAACAATAGTTGATCTGTTTTTATTTAACCTTTGGCTTTGTATCAATTTGGGATTTCAAATGTTATTTGTGCCTCTTTTCAGTGATCAGTAAACATATCTGTTAAAACATGCATGTTTCTACTGGTATCTACTAAAGATATTATATCCTTAGTGGCGAGCTCCCAGTCTTTGATGTTGAAAGGTTTTCTTTTCATCATGTCAATCTTTAGGATTCACAGATTCAATTTGGCACCGTGTCTTGGCCACTCCAAAGATTTTGCTTAAAATCAGAAAAAAACAAATTGGTCAAACAAAATAATTGAGCCTAAATCTGCCAAGGGTATTAATAATTTTGGTCTTAATTTTAAAGAAAGAGTTCAATCTAGTTTGAACATTTCATATTATCTTTTTTATGTTTGTGTAATTCTAAGATTTTTACTTTTTTTTTCACAAATGAAAAATATCTCAAAAAGCTCACTTTGTACTCCATAGACTCTGTGATGTAGAATTAACAAGTTCAGTTTTAATCAATATAATAATTAAAAAAATTTAACTTCTGCTGATTAAATGTACAAAAGACTGCAAAATTTACTTTAGCACCAACAGGAAGCATCAAATAAGATGATAACTTTGAGATCTGCAGTCACTGTAATCACTACGTATTTCTGCAGTTATAAATTGTTCATACTTTCCCTGTTCCTTTGTTTTGTTTTTCTGTATCAAACAATTTAGAGACCTCAGCCCAGCTTGCAACTCTCAACTTATCTGGGCATCATTACAATTGTTTACGCTTATTCTTATTACTAAATGTGACATTTGTGGAAGGACCAAATGTGCTCCTTTAGACGTGACTTTAATTTCTTGTCTTCCTCCTGTCCACCAGCCCTAAAACAGACTTTACATTGCTAACCTAATATATTATAAAAAATATATATATTCATATCTACATAAATACACATTTATATTTTTATTGTCAATGTTTATTAAGGGAAAATATTCATAAATATTCTATTTGAAAATAAATTGTTCAACAATGTATTAGACATTCAGTAAGAACAGAGGTTCTCAAAATTGCTTTTTTCGTGAGATTGAGCACTGACACGTGATGGGTTCATCTCTGCTAATATACAAACATCAAATACGCAATGCACAGTGAAGTGCATGTTTTTGGCTGAAAACTAATATATCAGGCTAATTTTGTCAAGACTTGAGTGCGCGTGTGTGTGTGTGTGTGTGTGTGTGTGTGTGTGTGTGTGTGTGTGTGTGTGTGTGTGTGTGTGTGTGTGTGTGTGTGCCTTCTCTTTCTTACACAATAGGACGATTTTCAGGAAGTATTCGCAAGAGTGTTTACCATAACATGACAATCACCAGGGGGAATTAAGATCTTTCCTAGAAGCTCCACTTGATAGAGATCTGTATGTCGAAGCAACGGCTCAGCTTTCTATCCATGGAAGTAAAATCAATCAGCACTGATGAGTTCATGCTCCAACAAATATATGTGTGCCACACTGTTTATTGTGACTTCCAATAGTGCTATTGTGCCGTTCTTTAGGCCACGTGGTGCCAGGAGCCAATTCGCATTTAAACAATGGGTGACCCTTGGTTGTGTATATTGATGACTGGGATTTGTTTCTTAATAGAATTGTGTCTAATTAATTAGCTTTTAATTGGTTGAATTCTGAACATGCAAATGTAGCACATTGTGCAACTGCCATGTTTTTAAAACCACATAAAGAACTGCACATAATGAAAAGGAGGAAATCTGTTCTCTTACTTGTAATTTATTGTGCAGGACTTTGAGTCTTACCTGAGAAATGGATGGATATTACAAAATGGCTGTGTTGAACAAAGAAAACAGAGACATATTTGAAATGTGCTCCTCTTGATTTCTGTTAATTATCTCATTTATTTTTCACAATTGCTTTGTGACACAAATTGACCCTTTTTCTTTCCTTCATTTCATAATCTATTAAGGAATGCTGCGGAATAATTTTCTTTGCACATCTCTCATTTGTGTGAAGGCTCTGAACTCTCTGAAGACGCTGGTCTCTTTCCTGGCTGCCTCACAGTGATTTACAGTTTTAATTGTCCTCTTTGTACAGTTTTCTTCATCTTTACAGTATATATAAATACATTTTGCAACACAGTTTAAATAAGTGCTGCATATATTTTTTGCTTTTAAAAAAAATTGTACATTTTGTGAAATTTCCAGAATTGTAAAATTAAATAGTTTATCATTTAATTTAGTTTTGTACTGCTGACTCCAGCATCTTGGTAAATAATGCTGCAGGTAGGCAACAATTTTGCTAATGAGCTATAGTAATATACCTTTTACTAATAACTAAATATGCTGCACTGAGGAAAAGTTGAAGTAGCCACTAAAAGCAACAATTAGAGGTGAGACTACATATTTGTTTTTTTGTGTAATGATAATCTTAATGAAATGGTAACATAATGTGAACAGAGAGGAGCCTCCACATTTAAACTGTGCAGTATTCATTTCTCATGTTTCAATCCTACCTGTATCTTTGTCGGGTCAGAACAGTGATGAGACAAACTCACACAGACACACTCCGTAGTGGTGATACGTTTAGGTGTGGAGCCGCAACAGTCAACAATCTGGATTAAAATTGAAATAGATGCATCTTCCTTTTTATACAACAGAAAAGAATACTAATTGCAAAATATTTAATTTGATTTAAAAAAAAAAGTGTGGTTTCCTTGAATGGCAAAATTAATTGCACACAAAAAGCAACAGAAAAATCTGAAACAGGAAAATTAGAAGAAAAAAAAACAAGACCAAATCAGAACAAATTAGTAACATTTGTTAAGATTTTACTGAGAGATTTAAAATAAATATTTATTGCTAATGTATTAATTTGTACATATCACTTACCACTAATAAAATAACATTTCATTTGTGTACAAGTTGAACAAATGTACTCAAATTCACAACAGACTTTGATTAAAAAACTGTTGTGTTCTTGATTGGAAATGGGGTCTGCTGTGTGGAAATATGAAACAATTGTTACTTTTGTTTAAGCAACAATTTATTTATTTTTCATCTTCTTCCAAGCGTTTAGATATGTTCAATTCCAATACACCTCAGTGAGAAGGCTGGAGGATTTGCATCCTTACAATGTACTGTTACAAGACTAAGGTCAATTCCAATGTATGTGTTCTGCTAGCCTAGCTTGTAATTGTATTTGGATTTTTTTCAACATAGTCCAACCAATGGTAGCATGTTGGCCCAGCTGTTTTCACTGATGTTTTACAGTGAAAGGGGTCTTGGTTTGATTCTCAGCTCTGGCATCTTTCTGTATTGAGTTTTTCTTTTTTTTTTTTCTTTTTGTGCAATTTCCATCTGTAAGTGAAATTGCACAAGATAATAGACTGCTCCAATATAATTCTTTTTTTTAAATTATATTATATTTTATTATATATATTTTTTTATATTATAAAAAATATAATATAAAATTTCCAGAATTGAAAATTCTGGAAATTTAGTTTTTTATAATATAAAAAACTAAATTATTTTTTATATTATAAAAAATATATTATATTTTAAAACAAAACAAAATAATAGTCATTTTACTTTTTAGAAATTAACATTTTTAAAAAAATAAAATATTCATATTATCTATCCCCATTCTCTTCCACCTTAAGTTGGTTCAGTCTGACTCTTCGTATTTACCACAGTTTGCTTTGGAAAGTTTTTTTTTTATCATAATGCTTGATCATTGTACTGAAAGTATTTCACCATGCAGAGGAAACTTTGTGATTTAATTTTGATCAGCTTTTTTTAACTTTTACTCATTCTCTGCATTTTTACAGCTAATAATTCATAACATATGTTAACTATCAATAGAAATACAATTCTTAGAATTTCACTGAAGTCTGACCCAGAATCGTCCGGCATTCTGGGGGACGTAGGGACTCTCACAGCTCGAGTTTAGATTTGTGGCCTGGGCTTGACCCGAAATTGGGGCTGGGTCAGGCCAAAAGGATTTGCTTGATGGTCAGGTCAAGTTCGGGCTTCTGTGGCGCATGTATAGGGCCTACAACACATGCAACGCATAGAGCCAAATGAGAATGTGTAATTTAAGTTGTGTTTATTTATTATAGAATAAATAATCACACGTCCCAGAAGATTCTCACTTGATTTGCCCTGCAGTTACAACAATCAACACAAAAGAGCTGGAAGATGTTAGACGAATCTTAAATCGTGATCTTGTTTGTGTTTGGTGAGCCGGAATTGTAGCTTTGAGTTTACTCTCTGATCTACTTGTGTTTTTATTCTTGAAGGATTTCCGTTGTATACTCTCACGTGAATGCCTGATGCCACGGGTCCAGTGGTCAGTAGAGAAACAATCGAGTTGGAGCCTATGTCAGAAAAAAAATAAATTAATAAATTAAAAATCTGATTGGTGTGTGAAGAGTCACATGGAGGCAGTGTGTCTAGGTCTCAAGAGTATGTGGTGCAGCTAACAAGAAACCATAGAAAGATGACTGCAGCCAGCTATTTCAATATCAATAATTTAGAAATTGCTCAAGAGCATGAGCAGGTTCTTGGGACTGAATTAGGTCATCCTTATTTATTATTGCATGTCATGTGCGCAATACGCCTGTTATGATGTCAGTTATCTTTCTGCTTCACCTTCCAGTTCCTTTTTTGAAATAAGATAATTCTTTGAGATGAATTACACAAACTTAAAAGAGTCCCAACTATGCCTCAGTTTTGTGTTTGATCTAGGACGATCCAGTTTTTTTTTTTTTAAGTAAGCACTACAAATGTTGAAACTTTGTCCTGTGTCTGAATATTTCTATTCACATTGAAATTATTTCTGAGACCATTATCAGCTTGTATGGCTGGCAGAAGCTAATGCTGAATGAGTGAAGTGACTAGTCCTTGCATCAGTCACCACAATGACTTATGCAACTTTTGTTCAATGGTTTTCTCTGGATCACAACTTTGAAACCCTCAGTATCCACCATATGAGTTTTCAGAGCTGTGGCAGGAATAGGTAATTTGGTTTTCCAGCAATAGTTTTTCATTGATTTTTTTTTGCAGCAAATTAAAAATAAGCTTTGGTTATGGTGTATCACACAATAATTATTCTTAAATGTACTCAAAATATCCACTTTAACCTTTTTCTAGGATGGTTTGTTCTTTCTTTTTGGTAATAGAAGTTGAGGTAACCTCACATCAAATTTTTGAGAGAGCAGTCTGTAAATCAGGGTTTTATTACTGACATTTTATACTACCTTTAGCATATTGTTTTAAAAATTAGTGGGACAAAGCATAAATCAAAAAAGCTTTGCTGCTAGATATCTATTGATGTCTTCTCAGGGACATGTTGCCCTTTTTTTACTTTTTATTTTCAATAACTGTTTTACATCAACATACACACACAGTAGAGATACTGAGAATACAAATTCAAGTAAAGAAGGTACATAATAGTGATAATACAATCTAAATTTGAAAAGTACATGAACAAGACAAATAAATAAATAAATAAAAATAGCGGTGTCAAGGTTACAGTATAAATTTAGTTATAGGTCTCCATCTTGTTTCAAAGGTCCCCATCTTAAGTTGTAGTATTGATGTTGTTTTTCTATTATATAGACATTTTTTATCCTATCTCGCCACTGTGTAATGCTGGGAGGTTGTGGCCTTAACCAAGCAGACATTAGGTACTTTTTTGCAATCAGAAGCAGAACTCTGATCAAGTATTTATTGTCTTTGTCGATCTTACCGAGGGGGTTATTTCTAGAATATAAACAGATATATCCAGATCTAATTGAATGATCAAAATACTTTTTATATCTGTTTGGACATTTTTCCTAAACTCGACCACTTTCGTGCAATCCCAAAATATATGAGTAAAATCCCCCACATTTCCACAATTTCTCCAACAAAGCTGGGATGTTTTACCATATTTCGATGTGATTATTGGAGAGTTTAAGAAACGCATCTTAACCTTCCAATCAAACTCCCTCCATGTCAGACTGTGAGTTAATTTGTGTCCAGAGCTAAATGTTTCTTCCCATTCCTCATCTGCTATTATTATATTAGCCTCCAATTCCCATTTCTCCTTAATTTCCTTATTGTTAACATTGGATTCATATAGCAGGCTTTTGTATATTTTTGAGATGAGGACTTTTTTTGATTCACCTTTTGCTATTGATAAAAAAAACCTCTTCCCTCTTGGTCATGTCTGCTTTTTTTCAGGTTTAATAAGACATCCTCAATTGGTGCAAAACAAGCCAAACTGCAAACAAACAAAGTGAGCGAAATGACAAGGGTCCATCGACTAAATGAAAACAGCCAACAAATTTCAAATGAAAATCTTGTTACCTTTAAATAACTCTCTAAAGCATTTCTTGTTCCTCTAACTAAACTTTTCTACACCTCAGTAAAACTTCCTAAAAAGAACAGAGTCCTCATTGTATGGATGTTATTACACTCGGGTTTTTTCATGTTTTACATATCGTAATGACAGAAAGGGAAAATTCTTGTGCTTAGCCTTTTTAAGCACAATGCTAATTAATTTCCTTTAATTAGAATTTAATGGCTAAAAGTTTTGGGAAATGTTTGAATTCCTGGCTCTTTTTCTAAGTGTGTATGTGCATCATAAAGTGCTTGAAGGCACTTGACTGAGTCTGTTGGGCAACAGAATAAGAGTGTACAGTTTTTTGTCTCTGTCAAACTGGATCTTTGTAAGCCCAGTCACTTCCCATTCCTGTTTAGCTTGTGTGTTGGTGTCTGGCAGCATGTTGCCAAAGAGACGTACAATAGAGGTGACTGATGAGTAAACAGATATCTACTATCAGGATTGCACAAACACCATCATGACAGAGATTTTATTTATTTATTTGGATAGATGTTTTTACCATTGGTTTTCACTTTTTCTCTTTATCTTTGGAATTCAAATCAAAACTATTAAGCATACAACACTGTCACATTTATTAAGTGAAACCTGAAATCTTCAGTAACTTTTCTCACAAATATTGTCAGATTCTTTATCCAAAACAAAACCAGGAAGATGAACTTTGAAATGAAAGAATAAACATTCTAAATTACTCAAAACATCCAAAGCAGAGTCATGAAAAGTCACACTAGCACAATGTTAAGTAGGTAAAGATGTATTTTATTTATGTTTAACCTTTTAAACACCACACCAATACAGTATAGAGCATTTGTTTTCACAGGCTTTTCTTAGTTAAAAAAAATAAATAAATTTGCATTTGTTTTAAACCCAAACCTTTTGTTAAAAGTGAAAATGCTTTCTTCAGTTCCGTGGAGCCGTGTTCGCCATGCCAGCTTAGCTCTTTGAAGGCATTGTTTGCCAGTAGGCGAACCAATCTTCTCGACAGCTCTTTCCTTGTAAAAGTTCCCCTTTATGGCTTCACTACTTCACTCCAGTAACTTTATTACAGTATAGCTGAGAGATTTCTATTTCATATTGACCTAAGATTGCTTCAGTTGTCTCATTTCACCTTTTGTCTGGCCTGTGTTGGAAAAGTGACCTTCTTTGAGACTTTGCAGTTGAAACCACAGAAAGCTTCACAATGTCTCTGACAGCGATTGCAGACAAGCAACCCATTTCTGCTTGCTCGGGTATTTTCAATTAGGGTTTAGTTTGAATTTGGTTTGAATTTTATACTGTAGAAGGCTGTTACTGAAGCAGTAAAATAACCTTGAAGGTGTTTAAATAAAATTAGCTATTGAAGGTCAGATGTGGAAATCAATTTAGGAAATTACCTTATATAGGTCCTTCTGTGTGATCAGTTTTTAACATAAGGATAAGAAGCTTACATTTTCTTTTACCAACAGAAACTTTCTCATTGTTGGTCATCAATAGATGTGAATACATGACATTGTCTGGAAGTATTGACTTGAAGTGGAAGCTAGACATTGTTCTCATTTCCAACAATGCTTACATTTTAGACTCACTAAAAGTCAGAAACTTAAGCAGTAACTTCAAAATATAACCACAGGATAACTACAAGTTGCTCTTTTCCTTAATACATAGCAAGCTTGTGATTCTCATGGTGTAATAGAATTACAAATATTCTTAAAAATTAGTAGCAATCAAGTTGTTTATATTTAATTCAGAATAGCAAATGTCATTAGTTGGAGAAGGACTATGGTTCATTTTTTGAGTGGCTCTTTTTCTTGTAAAACACTGAGTTTCCCAATACTGTGAATTATGACATTCTTTATAATGTCACCGTGTTCTCTTAATCAGGTTATTACAGTTATAAAGTCTAATGGTTGGAATTAATCACAGTTGTAACCTGGTCCAGTGAACAGGATAATTTGTGAATGTCCAGAGGGCCTGCTGGTGTGAAAGTCACATGACTCTCTGTGCAGCTTTCAAGTAAAAAGTCAAGGAGTTGGGCTTGTTTTTCTCTTCCTTGGGGCAGCTAAACTTTTGCATTATAAAGATGTTGGTGAGTAGCTTTTGGTCAATGAACCCTCATAGTAGGGTTACAATCTGCCTCTCCTCTCTCTTGAAGTGTGTAATCCCTCAAGAAGTGAAGTAACTATGCACACAGAGGCTTATAAAATTACAGCTTTTACTATGTTTGTGCTGTAAGGTTAAACATGTTTTACCCAGTTCTTGCATTAAATCGCCGTGTTCTTCTAGCTAACAAGCCATTTGAGTATTATGCACTGCAGCAACACTTTGAAGGATGTCTCCAGGAGTTGACTTGGATTAAACCAGTGTTTATGTTCCACTGGACATTACTGAGTCCATTTTTTCAGTATGTTTGTAGATTTTGCTGTACTTAGGGCAGTAATGGAAGATGTTGCCTTTGGGGCCTTTTGGCCTGAAGAGTCATAGTTTAATGAGCTTGGCAGAGAAAAAGAAATGACAGCTCAACCTCACAATTTACTGAATTAGTGGGGAAAATGAGACTCGTGGAAAGCCAGTGGAGTTTATTGCAGGTTTGTTTTTAAAAAATCAATGTGACCTAAAATGGAGCATCAAAAATGTCTCTAAGAGGAATAATCATTTTACTGTCAGGTTTATTGCTAACACCATTACACTACTCTATTTGAAATGTATTATGTTTAGTTTCTGGTATTTTTTTTAAGTTATCCTGGAAACAAAATGTTAATAATTTTGTAAATATTCAAGTTTTAAAAATTATATTGAAACATATGAAATGCAGAAATATCAAAACATATTTATTTGATTATCATTTAAAATGTTTTCCGGTTTTTATTCAGCTCAACAGCATCAAAATACAAGCTATTGGTTAATATGTTCAGAGAACCAAAATATGGAGTTTTTACATTTAATTTTTCAGTGATATAAGATCACTGGGAACAGTTGGCCAGTGTCTTTTAAAATGGTTTGTAATCTTGAAGATTCGAGATATCTGTAGTTGTCAAACTACAAAGCTGCTTGATTCCAAATTAATCAAGTAGTTTTATGTACAGATTATAAAAAAATACATTATCTCTTTCAATGTTTTTCAATGTTTTTCTTTATTATTGTAAGTTAACAGCAGTAAAATATCAACTTGTTTTATTGAATGTCTTATTACTATAAATAAAACACATCCCATAAGATGTGACAGGGTATTTTCAGAGGGGAAATTATGTGACAGGCAGCCTTGAGAAATGGCGCTGCAAAGACTTTAGAGGTCTTATGTCCTTACACTCAAAACCACATACACATTTTAAGAAAAAATAAAAAAAGCATTGCTGTTAGTCACCTCTCAATTAAAACAGAACATTTAATATAGCAGGAATGATTTAAAATTGTCAAATAAAAAATTCAGGTTTTGTAATCATATGAAAATAAACAATGCTAATTATGAAGATTTAAGCAGTTGCTATAGGATGTCTTATCCAAAATCCAGAGCCTCTTAAAGATACAGAAGTGACAGTATTATGTATTTTCCAGGCACAGTGCCATTTTATCGCAGAATCAAGTAACTGTTAACTTCAGTTGTTATAAAAATGCTATATTTATCAAATACAACTTAAAAGAAATTTGACTTTGTAATTTAACACTTTGAAATTACAAACTCCTGCTCTTTCTGAAACTTCACCTTCAGGAAGTTATCACAACAGTGGTCCATATAACTATTTTTTCACCACAATTACTGAGAAGTAGTTTTTACAATGTGCTCAGGTGAGTCACAGTTCCACTGTGTGCTGGCTAATTACAACAAGCTAATCTTTAGGAGCTGTGAGTCCTGAGGAAGGTGTGGTTTGTGAGGCGGAAGTACGAAAGCTTGGAAACTGCAGCTCAGAGAACTGCATCTTGAAAGTGGTGCTAGGTGCACCCATGCGTTTTGCACAGCTGAGTTGTTGCCACAGGAGATGAAAGTATTTCTCAAACATGCATGAAAAAATTGAGGCAACCCTCCAGGTATGTTTTTTGATCACAGAATAACATTGTAACATGATGTAAAGCTCAAAAAATTTGATATTGCATAATAGTGTCCCTTTAGTATTCTGCTCCAACAGATAACTCTGTTTAGTTGTTTTAATGTTCTGACAGCTGTTCACCTAAAATGTGTTTTGTTGTGTCATTTCTTTCTGATTATAAATCTGACTTGACATCTACAATCTTAAATCAACTCACATCTTTCTTCTGGTAACAATGTTTTCTTGTGCAGTTTGCTTTTGCATGAGGCCAACATTAGCACGATTCCCCCTGTTTTGATTGACTCAGCCCAGTACTCACCATAATTTAGGGCTGTTCTAGATAATTCTGTACAGAAAAAAATAAATAAATCTTTTATCCTTTTATACAGAAAAAGCTTTTCTTTTGTTCCTAGCATTTTGTGCTGGCCAAAGCTTTAACCAAGGCTTAAATTCTAGGTAAAGGCATGTGGTTTAATACCATTTTGTAAGCCAAGCACAAGAAACAGAGATAACTTGGTACCAATGTTACAATAAAACTGTTAGAATGAGAGTTTGGTAGGTTTCTGTGTTGTTCACCTTGTGCAGCCCATGACTTTTTGACCACACATAAAGTGTGTCTGACAAAGACATTAACAAAAGTTAAGCTATTATTCACAGGGTAGCAGCAAAGACACAACAGAAAAAAGTCATGTGTCAAACCACTAAAAATAATTAAATAAGATTATTTTTTGAGAAAATACTGTTTTTGGAGATTGCTCATACGCATATGGACAATTTATCACAGAGGTATGACAAAAACAAAATAATTGCTCTCATTTCTGGTGAGAAATTACTTAAGTATATCCCCCCTCCCTACACCCACCCAATTGACAAAAAGCTAATTGTCCCCTCTTATTTGGCTGGACTGAACACCGCAGGCCTAAACTTAGAGCTGCACTTTGAAAATAAAATGAAATAAATTGTGTGAATACAAACTGGCCTGGAACATGAAAAATCTGTTAAAGTCATAAGATGAACACTTTAATTAAATTAAGCAATAAGAAATACAAAGCCTCCAAGTACCTGGAGAAATATGGCTGGAATAAAAACCTGCAGAACCCATTCTCTTATGAGTTTCGTGCAATGATTTAAGATCTTTGCATCCAGATATGTTTTCTACTGAACTATTTATTGACTTAGTGAAGCGAGTTAGCAAATATAAACTCTTGCTAAAAGAAAAGATCTCCAATATACCTTTCTCTGGTTATTAACATTATTAGTGAACTTATGGGGGAGCACTCACTAACCTGAACTTCACATAACTCCTGCTAAACCACTATGGTTGTTTTTGGCTAATTGAATTGATAAAAGTAAGGTATAAAATGTGTTTGAAGTTAAATTACTGTTTTGATAAAACTTTAGGAATCATTTTAAGTAATGATTATATATTATAAGTGGTGAGGCTGTGACTTCAGTTATGAATCTTCAGACTTATCTTGGCCTAGGAATATGTAGATTTGTGTAAAGAGGAAAAAGTAAGTTCGCTACTCATAGAGCTAGTTTACTTTAAGAACCAAGTCTGTGTTCAAATTGTGATCCAAGCTACATTGATTTTAGATTCTTTAAAATGATAACTTTTGATGTGATATTAAACTTTAAACAGGACTGGTGAGTCTGGAAGGGGTTTAATGCTACCATATTGCGCTTTCTACATTCTTTTATATAAGGAGTGGAAAAATCTGTTGACTTTGTGATTATGTATCTAACATAATCATCATAGCATCTGTTTGCTTTAACGGGTGCAGCCAGCAGTGACATGGTCCATTGTGCAAGTCACTACAGCAGGCTGTCCTACAGAGTAAACTTGAAATCTCGCTGAGGAAAATGACAAAAGTTTTGATTTGTCATCTATACAGCAGACTATAAAAAAATGAAGGTCTTCATCTTTTATTAATGCAAACGTCTGCAAACAGATGTGGGTAATAATTTAGACTGTGCCATAAGTAAAAAAGGAATGATATGCTTGTTTCCACATTTAGACATTGTCTTCATGGCCTGCATTAGTGTCAGCTGTCATTCATCCTTTTAAATCTTCTTTGTAAATAAAGTTTTTTCCATATATATTGCAGTTGACTTATTTCAATTAAACTCAGTTTATTTTTGTAATACCAATTTATATCATTTGTCATCTCAAAATACTTTACAAAAGAAGAGGTGAATTTAAGCTGGATCCAGAAAATATATTTCAAGTACATAACATGGATTCACAATGTGTCATAATTATCAAACAATGCCGTCAAGTTACGTTTATTATTCAATCTGGTTAAAATGTTTTCTATCTAAGAACGTCTATCAGATTATACAAAGTCTTTTATGCAATAAATATAAAATTCAATGGAGCAGCACTAGAAATACATTAAATACAAGTCCATCTGAAAAATTGATAGTTTAAAATGTTTTTAGGAGTGAGTGGTTTCATCTCTGTAAAATACTCATAAATGCCATTATAAATGTGTCGTATATTAAATCTTAAAATTGTGTGCATTTAATTTAGATTCATGCATATGAGATTGATGTCTTCAATCACTTTTAGCTAAATCAGATAATAAAATTGTAATAGTTCAAGACATTAGAATATCTTGAATATCTTACCTTAACATCCAGGTTGATCTGGTCATTAAATCCTCTAGAAATGTATCTAAAACTATAGTTATCAACTCTAGATCATCCAATAAATTAATAATGCTTTATGGAATTTTAGTAATCATTAACTATTAATTAACAGGAATTTTCAATCCATTGGCCATCATTTTAAAACACATTTTTGATTTTCACTGAAAATCACCCAAGAAGATTTGTCCCTTTAGAACAGCTGATTTAAATTACTAGCTATATCTAGAGTGACTCTGTTGCCACCCACGTTCTGCGTTTGCCATTGATTGCAAACAAAAGCTCTCGTCACTGAAAGGTGTTTTCTCAACGTGGTACCTAAAATCCCAAAACGCATTATTTTAGTCATTTTCCACCTTTGATGAGAATATCATCTGCTTGGATCAGTGGATTCTAAAGAATTCAGAGAAGAGCAGTAATTTGCTGTCATGGGTGGCCAAGCTGTGAAATGTGTGGACAGTAGCCCTGGAAAAGACAGTGACAGAGGAAGACGTGTCTTTTCCAAATGAGGGGTTAAATGGCACCCTGCTATCCAAAGATGAGAATTACTGCCACATGGAGATCTAAATTGAGTTTAAATTGTCTTAACTTGATATGTAAGATGAATGACTGTCCGTAGCTGTGTGCCGATTACCATTTCACATTGCATTAGTGTTTCGTCCCATCCCTACTCTGACTATCTCTAGTGAATGTGAATGTAAGCACGAGAGTGTTTTTATTTATAAACATAATTGCTGGCTGTCGGCTGTATTTGCCTGCTAGTCGAGCAAAAAGCTCTGTCTATGCAGAATAAAAGCAAACATCTCCATAATTAAGTTCATATCCAGTAATAAAAAATAAAAAATCCTTGAATTGTAATGATCAGTAGCGATTAATACTTTTTAGCATCGACTATTGTTGGTGTGAAGCATTGAGATTGTGTTGCTTAATTATGACATCCTACATGGTTTAATGCACCAGTCTGCTTCAGCTTTGCAAAAACACTTTCAGTGTGTAATCACGCTCAAGTCTGACTTTAAAGAGCTCATTACAGTGAGTTTTCTAAAGAGCAGCTTATTAAACACAGTTACCTAATAAGCATCTTTGGTGGTGCAAATTGGTAAAAATGGTAATGAGTCTGATTAGGCTGTGTTTCAATTACGACAGCTTTTACTTCCCCCACCACGATCCTCAACCCACCCACTCCACCCTCCCCCCCTGTCCAGAGCAACAGAACGAAAGGAAGGTCCAGCTCTTTATGCTTGGGAACCTCCTGGAAGGCATTTTGCCTCCATTCTGTTTCTCTCTTCCTCACCCGATTGCTCGTACACGCAAACCATGCACAGAAAGGGGAAAAGAAAACCACTCTGCCACCTCTGTGCTTCCTTTCAGCAGCACTGTAATGAATAGAGAATTGTGCAAGCGGTGGTCCAATTTACACACTTGGAAATTGGATGGACAGAGTGGAGGCCCCAGCCTTGTTTGCTTAAAAACGGCCTATAGGGCTTACCAAATTAATAGTTACCAAAAAGGTCAGCGTCCCTGTTTCATCGACAACGATCACTCAACCAGAAATTAAACGGCACGGCACCAAATGACACCATTGCATTACCACTTGCCAGATGCCTTCCATCAATGCTTTCTTTTCTTTTTGTTGAAGAGCGGGACATTTATGCGCCGCAATTAATCCATAACACTTTGATCATAGAGATGAGTGTAAAGATGAGATATTAAAGTTTACAATCATTATTTTCAAATTTCCTAAAATGTTCTGTCATTCTGTTCCTATAGTTTAGTATTTTGTATTGAGATGCCTGGAAGAGTGGTGGAGAGTTGTGAATCTTCAAGTTCACCACTTTATAAATATTTCCAGTTGCAAATTGCCCCATTGGGAAATAGTTTAAATTGTAGTTTAAAAAATATGGAGGGAGAAGTTCAAAATATTAGGAAACATTTAATATGCGATAATGATGGCAAAATGTTGCCATGAATATATAATTTGAGATAGAGTTTAAATATCATATTGCTTTGGGATATTTGTAAAAGCGGACCTCGTTTAGTTGGTTATTTACACACTGGAATAAATTAATAAATTCCTTCTATCCAAATCAAACATAGTTTACCAAGAAAGTTCCATCTGCATCATGCCGCAATCACTGTTCAATAAAGCAACTTTTTTCCATGTCATCACATCCTCATATTGAATTTATCAGTATTTCTACCCTCTAGACATTTTCTGCAGCACTATACAGCAAGCATCACCAAATACTTTGGCACCTACCAAACATTGGTGATGCTTGCTTAGCATCACCAACTATAACTATACTTATAGAGTATATTGCTTACAGTTTCTAATTAGCTACAGTTTTTCTAAGTGGGTATTTATATCCCATGACTAAATTTGTAATAAATTATGCAAGCCTTCTACAAACAGCCTATGTATTGAGCAGCTGACTGGATGGTCAACTACCAGAGCAGATAGTCCTACTAATTAACTAGTTTACTAGTTATTACTAGTTTATTACTAGTTTTGGTAGGTTTGGTAGACTTACAATGTTTCATTATAAAAATGAAGAGTGGAAATGTGGTGAAATACTCCATACAATAGCCAGGTTTAATTTTTTTATATCCTTGACTCTTCTTTAAACATATGTATAAAATTAAAAATAGTGAATAACTCATATAAATAGGTATCAGAACTGCAATAATCAACATGTCAATATTTTAGAAGAAGCAGGAATAATTGTATGTTTTCCTTATAATTAAAATCACATTTCAGTTAAAGGTTTTTGTACAGAGTGAGTGAGAATCTCATACCAGCTCACACCAATAATGAGAAGTATGTATGCCTATCAGAAATGTGTGGCTCTTAATTATATTTCACATAAAGCAGAAGACAGTTTATTTGACTTTGACACCGACAAAACATCAGACAAATAATTGGCATTATGACAAACCAACAAAGCAGCATTCTTCCGCAGGTGCTTTTTGACTGTGTCTGCTTTANCCCCCCCCCCCATACAACAACACCCCCCCCCAAACACCCCCCCCCCCCCGGGGGGGGGGGCCCCGCCAAAAGTTTTGCATAATAGGCTTCTCAGAATTTAAATACACCCAAGAATTGACCAATTCAAAACAGGAAAACAAAGTCCTTTTTTTGACTCAGTGGAACTTGAGCTCATGTCCTAAGGCAGTGAGAACATTCATCTTGTTGAATGGTCTCTAATTATACTATTTGAGAACAACAAAGGAAACTGTAGATGCATTTTCCCCTTTTTGAGGTGCAGGTAGAATAAAGGGCAACATTTTACTCTAGTATCCAAAGCACCGGATTGTTGTGTGTGTCGAATACTTTTCAGCATGTGGAGTATTTATCAGTATTTCTTTGTGGGGTGAATTCTTTTAGAGTTTATATCATCTGGTTTGATGGAAAATATGTGCAAGGTAATATACAGTTTGTGTTTTCCATGCAGAATATCTTATTTAGAAATGTATTTTTCCTCAATGTGTAATACTCCAAAGAATTAAAATGCGTGCACTACAAGTCCAATGGAATATTTACAAAATGTCAGTAAAATTTTGCATTAAGTGGGTTACTTTGATTAGTGTGTTTTATTTAAGCTAACAAAAAGTGCAAATCTGTTTTCAGCTGGAAGCTCTGTTTTGACTGTCTTGGATTTTCTCCATTTTATATAAAACACCTGATGCTCAGTGAGCTCAAGTACACGTTGTGAGTAGCTCCTCTTTGATTTGCCCAAAGTGGCAAATTGTTCAGAGAGGATTTGCAGTAATAGAAGAATCTCTCTCGGTGTGAGCTGTGTGCAATTTTGCTATTGACAAAATGGGCCTTGAGTGTTAAGGAACTCAACTGAATGATTTTTACAAAATCCATTATCCCGCTACTCTCGCTGCAGTGTCACCACCGCTTTAGATTCTTGGCAGACAATACAGCACTCATTCCTGTTTCCTCAATTCTGCATTAATTGGAAGATCTTTTTTTATCTTTCTTTTTTCCATTTCATAAGAAACATGTTTCATATTAAATTAATCAGATTTACCTTAGAAATAGTTCAATTTAAAATATTTCTAAAACATACTGATTAAAAAGAGAAGTATAGTTTCACCAATCAGCCAAGCACTTAACTCTGCTTGTTTCGGGATTGGGTCCAACAAAACTGAGAATCTCTTTTTCCCCAGGAAAAATTTAAAAAGGTAATTGGCATATACTTCAACATATCAGCAGTAAGCATTATTTTGTGCATTCATTTTTTTCTCTATTTTGTGTCTTATGTTCTTCAGAATAAAGACATAAGAATCTATCAAAATTGGAATCAACTGGTTATCCCTCAAAAAAATCAATATCTACCAGAAAATCCTAATTGGTGCATCTATTAGTTTGTTTAAGGAAAATTCTTGAATTTGCTACAAATGCATTTACAACATTAATCTTTTTGTTGTACAGATTATATTTGCTTAGTAATTCCATTCAGTTACAATCCATTATGATTTATTTATTTATTATTTCTTTTTGCATTTTGATCACCGTATTTTTCCCCACAAGCTTATTGCCTCAGGCTTATTTCCCTTCAGTCATTAGCTTGGATGGTTGACAACCATGTGAGCCACAGCACAGATCTCTTTGACTAAAACCTTGTAAATTAACACAATTAGTGCAGCATCATCCTGCTAATTAGCTGCTGGTGTCTAGTGTGGCTGGTTGGCAAATGGCTGGGAGGGAATCAGAAGGGATTTCACAAACAAACCATGTGTTTGTAATCTGCCTCTGGACACTAGCTGTTTTTCAGTTCGAATCGTCTGATATCTGCTTAACCCGCTAAAGTATAAAGTATAACGTCATGGTGTCAAGAGAACAAAGAAAGGGACATGTTTGGATCATTCTCTCTCATGTCTGTGTATCTCACTCAGCTTAATGCTGATGAAAGATGCACAAGACTCCGTTCACTATTTCAAATTGTTTTGAGAATTAATCTCCCGCAAACTATGTTCTGAGGGAATATTCCCCCGTCATCCCAGAATCAAGAAGCACAGCTAGAAGGAATTATTTATTATTATTTGTAGATCGACTTTAGGATTTAACTTCATTATTTCTGTCATTCAAACCCTTTTAGGCCTCATATAGAGGCTGAGCGAAGCTGCGGAGAAAAAGACAAGTGAAGCTTGTTTTTTTTCCCCCCTCTTCACTCTGTCGGGTGGGAAGCAGTAGGCAGACTCGATGTGGATGTAATTCATGCTGGGCTGAGGGCTTTGTGTGATGAAAGCAACAGAGCGCTGCCAAGGAAGATTGCTTTGCTGCTCTCCTCCAAGCAGATTTGAAACTGTCTCAGAATGCCTCAGATGAGAGTTGGATTATAGACTGACCTGCAATGTCTGTGTCATTCTGCTCTGCATTGGATAGATTATTCCATGGTAACCAGGTGTTGGCTCTAATGTCCTCATGCTGACCATTAAGTTAGTTTTGTATGTCTGTCTGTATATTTAAAATGAATCCACTCCAGCAGCTCTTAGTGTCTTAATCTCAACACCTTGAGAAAAATAAAATATTTTTCTTTTTTTTCTTTTCTTTTTTTTCTCCTTATTGTTAAATAGGCTTGTGAGTAGAACCACACTACCCTCCTAAACATGTTGCTGTGTATTGCGGGTCAAGTTGTGTAAAGAAGGCTATAATTTCTTCTTGTTTACCTAAACAACTAGTTTGTAATAATTTGTAATAGTTTGTAATAATTTTTCATCTTCAAAAGCAAGAACTATGGTTGCAAGCTAAAAGCAACTACAAACTATAAGAACGGTTCTACTGCACATAGCCTACTAATTATCAACCTGTTTTGTTCCTTTTAAATATTAAAATGGTTTAATAAAACAGTTTAAACAGTTTAATAAAACATCGAGCCATCGTCTTTAGCTAAAACAAATGAGACCAACATTATCAATACACATTTAAATGTTTAATTATACTCATACAACCAAGCAGCTTGTTTTGGTTCGGGTATAAGATGCACATTTTTCAAAAGATAATAAAACAATTTCAAATGAGTATTGTTTTCTATATTATTATTTAGCCATTTATTTTGACAATGGCACATTGAGAATTATTCATACTCTTCACAATCAATTGAAAAACCTTTATTTGCCTTCCAATAAATATTTTTTTATTTACCAAATTCAATATTATTCCTCCGGGGAGTATTAATTCTCTTCCTTAACCATATAGTAAAACACTCAATCATTTAAAAATAAACGGTTTCTAATTTTACTTTATTGCACTACTTTATGTATTTGTTAATCAGAGACCACTGCAATGTTTTTTCATGTTTTACTGACTACTATTTACACACAAAAGCTATTTCAATTTCATCTTTGAACAACACAATAATTGGAAATATTCAGAAATCAGCATTTGTCATAGTTCAACAGAAACCAGAATGGAAAGGCCATCATACAGTTAGAGATCCTGATTTAAAAAAAATAAATAACAGCAGCCTGTGCTTTTTTTCCAGAGCTGTATTAGGTAAATTCATCAAAATCAAAATGACAATTATTAAATATAGATACATGCATCAGTTGGTATAAGTGTTGTTTTTTTTCCTGTTTCACATTAATTAGATTATCTATAGATTTCCATTTCATAGTTTTGCTTAAATACCAAAAAATAAATTGTGGTATTTCTGCTCAAAGTTAACATACTGTGAGAATCTCATACAAACTCATGCCCATTGTGGAAGTAAATGAATGCTTACTTTGACATATTTCTTCCTTATGCATACTGTCTAGGTCTAAAGATGCAGTGGACCCCGGAGCACACACAATGGGCAGAACAACACTTTGACATCTCTTCCACTACCCGCTCCCCAGCACACAAAGTGGAGGCCTATCGGGGGCACTTACAGCGAACATACCAGTATGCGTGGGCAAACGATGACATCTCTGCACTGACTGCCTCCAATCTGCTCAAGAAATATGCAGAGAAGTACTCTGGGATCCTAGAAGGCCCAAATGAAAGAGCCCTGCTGTGTGCCTACTCTGATAGCTCCAGTGGACTCGTGAATGGACGAAAGTCGGAGAATGAGTCCTGGCAGGAGGGGATTTACCCAATGAACTGTGCTCCAGATGTTATATCTGTGAGCAAAGCTGGAATGACAGCTGCCCTCCCCCCTACAGACGTGTCTGCAAGCATAGGAAGCTCCCCAGGGGTGGCAAGCAGCTTGTCTGAGCCTAGCTACTCAAGTAGTAACTGTGGGAGTCATCCAGCCACCACTCTTCACTCGGGCCTCCCCTCTCAGGAATATACAGCCAGTTACAATGGCTCTTACCTGCATTCCAGCTACAGCAGTCAGAGCACCCCCGCCCTCCCTTCCCCTCACCCTTCTCCTCTCCAGAGTGCCGGGCTTCTACAGCCCCCACCACCTCCACCTGCTTTAGTGCCAAGCTACAATGCTGGGTCTCCCAACCTTCCCAACTACAGT
Organism: Micropoecilia bifurca; assembly: GCA_903067075.1. Classification (NCBI taxonomy): domain Eukaryota; kingdom Metazoa; phylum Chordata; class Actinopteri; order Cyprinodontiformes; family Poeciliidae; genus Micropoecilia; species Micropoecilia bifurca. The sequence goes on along the minus strand of CAEGAF010069990.1, from coordinate 20,467 downwards.
TATCCTCCAACAGGGTATGCTTCACAGACTGCCGTGGGTCCTGGTTATAGCCCTGGGGGCGCACCACCACCACCTTCTGCTTATCTACCGTCTGGCATCGCAGCTCCCACTCCAATACCTCCCTCCACTTTGCCTGGATACACCTACCAGTCTCATAATCACACACCAATCACACCTACACCTTTGAATGGCAGCTCGTCCAACTCATTAAAACGAAAAGCTTTCTACATGAGCGGACATGGAGATGTGGACTCCAACTACGGTAATTTCAACTACAACCAACAGCGCTCCTCACAGAGCCCTATGTACAGAGTAGCAGACAGCAGTGTCTCAGACTCAAACAGGGGCACCGGCTTTGAAAGAAACACCGAGCCATCGTCTTTAGCTTTTAAGCCAACCAAACAGCAACTGGCCTCTGATCAACAAAGAAAATTTAATGTGCATTCTGGCAGAGCACTTACTCCTCCATCTTACGGATCAACCAAAAACTCTGCAGGAGATCTAAGAAATGGCGAGCCCTACAGCAAGTTTGGGTCTCCAATCATGAGCGAACAAACTGATGAGCATAGACAGCACCTCTCCCACTCCCTTTCAGGGCCTGATTTAGGAACGGCTACCTCGTCCATCCATGCTGCAGAGGAACAATTAAAGAACAGTGATTCCAACCTGGTGGAAATGGTCAACACGGAAATCCTTCAGCAGGGCTCTCCGGTAGACTGGACTGACATTGCAGGTCTGGATATGGCCAAGTCTACTATTAAAGAGGAGATACTGTGGCCTATTTTGAGACCTGACATGTTTAGCGGGCTATCCACATTACCTCGGAGTCTGCTATTGTTTGGACCTCAGGGAACTGGTAAATCGCTACTGGCGCGCTGCATGGCCAGCCAGCTGGGGGCCGCTTTTTTGCGGCTGAGTGGTTCAGCACTGGTGACCAAGTGGCTTGGAGAAGGAGGCAAGATTATCCAAGCTTCTTTCCTCGTAGCACGCTGTCGCCAACCAGCAGTAGTCCTAATCAGCGATGTGGATCTGCTGCTGTCTGGCCGGCTTACCGAGGAGAGCCCTGTAAATCACCTCAAGTCTGAACTCCTCATCCAGCTCGATGGCATTCTGACCTCCGCAGAGGACCATGTTCTTGTGGTCTGCTCCACCAGTAAGCCAGAAGAGATACCCGAAACCTTACGAAGGTACTTCACTAAGCGTTTGCTCATCCCATTGCCTGATGGAACCGCACGCCATCAGATAATCAGCCAACTTCTCTCGCAGCACAACTATTGTCTCAGTGACAAAGAAATTTCATTATTGGTTCAGAGGACAGAGGGTTTTTCTGGACTGGATGTAGTCCAGCTGTGTCAGGAGGCTGTCATTGGCTCTCTTCATGGCATTCCTGGGGCTGACCTTCCCAGCATCCATCCCAGTCAGATGAGACCAGTCGCGTACCAAGACTTTGAAAATGTATTTTGCAAATTCCAGCCCAGCATATCACAAAAAGAGCTTGATGTGTACACTGAGTGGAATAAAATGTTTGGCTGTAGTCAGTGAATGGAACCAGTCAAACGCAGTTTCCTTAAAATATGCTAAGTAAAAACAGTGTTTGGTTATTTTCAAACAATAAGAAAACAGTGGTGATATCAGCATTTTATCTAGAGTTATGGAAGCAATCTGGACATCACACAGTGTTACGTGCTTATTAAAGTAAACTTAAAAGGATGCCCCACTTTTTTGTATATAAAAAAACAAATATATATAGATATAATGCTGATTTTGAGATTTTGTTGCTATCAAGTGCCTGAGATGGTGCTGTATAAGTTTCTTTTTTGCCTCACAATCTTCATTGGTGGTGTGCTTATATTAAAGAGCTTTACAATGTGAAACAAACCTTTGTTTTTTTACTGCAAAAGTGTTGTTCAGCTTTGTCTGTTTTGTGCTCTCCGTGAACTGTTGTGGTTAATTTCAGCTGAGTTAAATTGATTGGCAGAATGTTCCCTGGGCATCATTACCTTGCACAGGTTTTATGTGTGCATGTGATTTATTTAATCATAGCAAAATGGACATGCACATATCTTTAAAATTTTATTTGCATTAAAGACTTAAATTTGGTTGCAGTAGGCTTTCCTTGGTAGGTTTGAGGATAAATTCTTCAATGTGATTTCAGTTTAAAGGAATGCTCTCTAGAACGTTTAGCATTTGTGATAAAGATGTGTTAAAAGCTTTAAAATTAATATATTTTTTATTGTAGGAGGTTGAAAAGACAATGACATATTTTTGCAGTTCCCATACTATATTTTGAGTACATGTATTTAATGATAAGAAATAATAGTATTAAAACCCCACTGCTATTGATCCCTTTTCTTATAATAGTTTTTAAACCTCATTTGCCAACAGGATAGCATTAATGGTGTGTTCACACTGCAGCCTGAATTCCAATTTTTTTGGCAATTACAATGATTTTGCCGGAGTTGTTCACACTGCCAGTAAATGCGACCTGTATGTGTTCTGCAGCGTGAACGGGCAAACGACCTGAAAGTGTCCCGCATGTGCATTAGAGGGCGCAATAGTGTCAGCTTTTTCAGTTTTCTGCCAACTGCCATAAGAGGAAGGAGTGCTCAGTGTTTGCGGAAGTAAACATGGTTGCTAACGGTGGAGCTTAGCTTACATATTTGAAATTGTTGCCCGGACGGAGGAGCATATTAACAACTTAATCCTCATATTGTCTGTCATGGTTGTTGTTTTTCTTCCCGCTTCCGTTTATCAGGACGCAGAATAGTGAGACCTAACGTTCAGGTCGCATTCATCAGAACTGAACGCCACTGTTTCTCAACAAATCTCACTATTCTGCGTCCTGATACACGCAAGAGGGAAAAAAACAGCAACCATGACGGACTATATGAGGATTGAGTTGTTAATATGCTGCTCCGGTGGAACAACAACTTCAAATATGTAAGCTAAGCTCTACCGCTAGCCTCCATGCTTACTTCCGCAATCACTGAGCACTTCTTCTTTTTATGGCGGTTGGCACAACACTGATGCTATTGCGCCCTCCTCTGCGCATGCGGGACACTTTCAGGTCGTTTGCCCGTTCACACTGCATAACACATACAGATCGCATGTGTGTGTCAGTGTGAACGGCCCCAGCAAAAAAATCGGAATTGCCAAATAATCGGAATTGGGTCATTTCAGGCTGCATTGTGAACGCACCCTATGATTCCTCCTGTTCCATTGCTTGCATTGCCCTGAGCCGCTCTTCTCCGCAACTCTTTGAAAAATATGGCAGGGTCAATCAAATGTTCATTTAAGGTGTTTAGTACCTGACTAAGTTACCCCTAACATGGATTCAAAGACCCCTGGAAAAGAAACGAGTCCAAAGCATCGCAGTCTCTCCACCATACGCACAGTTGGCTTGTGATGCTTCCCCACATGTTCGTCCTTTGCTTTACACCGGGTCTGCCTAAGAGTTTGTTACTCAGTTTTAGTTTCACCAGGGGTCAGCTTGCATCGTCAGTTTAAAGTCCGAGTAGCACATGTCAAACATCTGGATTTGTTTCATCAGTGGTCGGGCTGTATAGGTAGGCACGATTAGCTCTATAGCTTTTGTAGCCATGTTTTAATTTATGAACACACTTTTACATTTTGAGGATTGGCTTAGGAGAATGGGCCCCTTTGTCACAACCTATTAATATCCCAGAAAAAATCAAACTCAATAATTTCTAATTAAAGATTCCTTAACACTTTGATTACAACAGTTGCTTATATTTAAGTAGTTGTTTGGGATCCCACTCACTATAAGGGTTGGGACTTCATTAAAAACAACAATTTCTTAAAAGTGACTGAATAAATTTACTCAAGTTGCATTTTTCTACATTTTGCAATGTTTGATTATGCTATTACAGAACAAGATGTATTTATTTTAAGGCTTTTTGCACATCTTTAAGTTTGGAACGTTCCTAAAAATATTTCTACAGCTATTTACTAAGAGTAATTCACACAGAAAAGTTGTACTATATTTTCCGTTTTCTTTTTGAAAACTCAGGAATGTGTTAGTAATATGTACTACTCAAGCTTGTATTAAAACACTACATGAGATAAACATTTGCCTCACATTTAAAATTGCATCTTTAAAATCCAAAAGGTTTTTTTTTGGTAGCTCAAGAATCTCAAGACGAGAAGGTTCCTGCAGTGAATGTATAAGGGGATAATTATGGTTTATTTGAGAACCTTCAAAATCAATTTGTTTAGGATTCTCAGTTTTTATTTATTTTCTTTTAAATAGAATTTGGTATTGCAATTACGGGTTTGCCTTTGGAAATAACAGCCTCATTGTGTGGGTGAAATTGCAGCCTTGAGCTAATACATTTTACATTTTGATTTTTTTTTTTCTTATTTCCTGCCGGCTGCAAAGTCAGAAACCTTCATTTTCAACGGATACAATGATCCCGTTATTTAAATCCCAGCTTTGAGATTAAAGTGTTCAGCTTGTGCCGAGAAAAATTTAAAAATGCAGACAAACATCTAGAGGTTGAGAGCAGCTGATCCAAGCTACGTTTCCCCCTCCTGTTGCCGTTTTTATCGTTCATGAAAACCCAAGGATTATGTACAGTAAGTTGCTTTGTACCTTGTTATGTTTATCTCTGAAGGACAAATTCACAGTGACATCAAAATGTCACAACTTGCCCATCTTGTTTCATGATGATACCCAGCTAAAAACTGAAGTATTTTTGTGTAAAATCTATATGCTTTACATTTTGATAGGGTTTTTTTTTTGTTGTTTTTTTTTAATGACACACTTTGCCTTTGCCTTAGGACAATTTGGTTTAATCATCTTATTTTCAGTGCCTGGCGCTTTTGCTGTACATTGTTTGAACCCTGAACCTGAAAAGTCAGAAGGAGATGTTACAGAAACCCTAGTGATTCTGTGTTCATACTTTGTCTTAAGGTCTTTCAATAAGAAGTTTACACAAGTGATTTTACACTTTTCTTTATCTCAAATACATTAATTTAGTCGCATTCCTTATATTCTAAACAAAAATATTCGTACAAAATACCACTTATTTTCCCTCCCATATTTTAAACTGTTGCTATATTATTAAACTGTTTGCTGCCAATAATTGCTAGATTTCCATAGTACATTTCCAACAATATATGAGTCAGTCTGAAAGCTTAATTGGCAAGTAAAAGCACTGAATGTATTATAATGTGAGCAAAACACTCACACTGAAACATGCCAGAGGAGAAGAGAGCACTGTCTGGGTGTTTGTACAGAAACTGCAGAGACACTGACAGACTTTTTTTTTTCTTTCTTGTAAGCAGGTGTCTTAATACAATATTTCTTGATACTTTACCATATTTCAATCTTCTATCAAATACTAAGCATTTTTTCATTGAAACATGGCTGGAACCAATAACTTCTCAAGGTCTGGACTTTTAAATAATTTCCATGATGATAGCACAGTTTGAAAAATTTATTTTAGTCCAGATTCTACTTTTACATTATGTTGAATGCTTTATCTGTTATAATGTCTTTGCTGCATTATCTTTAAAACTGCACAAGTTTTAGTCATTTGTAAAATGATTATTATAAGTCTGTATATGAAGAGACAAGTGTATGTGTGTGTGTGAATTGAGTGCCTATATGTTTCCTTAAAGGTGTGGGTCATTTATTTGAGTGCTGATTACTGCTGAGTCGCATTTTTTTTAGCTAAGAATTACATTGCAAAATTTTCACAAATAAATACTCTCGATTTTTTTCTGCATGTCCCAAATTATGTCTAGTGTGTCATGTAGAGTCACATGTTAAAATTGTTTCAGAAATCATGTAGACACATAGTCATCCTGACACACTCAGATGGCAATGGTTCCAGTTAGAGAATGAACATTGGTTTATCACTTATTGTTTTATTTTTTAACCTGGAATTAAAGTAAAATCCCTTATTTTCTTCTGCTTGCACCCTCTTTGCCATTTCATCCCATTTTGTACCAGTACTACTATATTCTGTACCCATGCACTGAAACCATGGTGGTGATTTATTTGTGATTGCATCTTTGTGTTTTCATGAACTATGAAGGTAAATCATCGTAACACTGAATACACCTAAATCTCGCATAGAATTAAATTTCAAATGTGTTTTATCTGAATATGTTTTATGTTCTATTCACCATTTGAGCAGGCTGACTCTTATTAAACCTGATGGAATGCAACTCTAGATTAAACTGCAACTCTTTGAAACTGCCTGTTGGTAAATATTACTCATCAAATTTACATGTTCACCTTTTCTTATAGTAGACCACACAAATCCTATCCATATGATATTTCTACAATACTGTAGTATGAATGCAAAAATTTCTAATTGGTTTTGTATAAAACAGCTTACCACTTGTAGCTTTAAAACAGCATTACCTAAATAAGAGTTTAGGTCTGGTCAGTTTGTGACTGATCACTGGTCAGTCACAAACTGACCAGTGATCATTACGAAGAGTCCAGTAGTAAAAGGGTGTATTTATCCTAAAATTTGCCAAGGCTTGAAAATGTAAAGATGAAAATTGACCAGAACCTATGACATTTTTCAAAATAATTTATGAATCAGTGTTCTTGAATTTTCAGTGTTACCTTTGTGTATTTACAAAAAATGTCTATCAATAGTGGAAACTTTTGATGGCTATTCAAAATCTAACTCTCAAAGTCAATCAACAGTTTACAGATTTGTATTTGAGCACAAACTGAAAAGCATGAATGGCACTAAAGTCAGAAAATGTCTGAAAATACAAACTTCTAACTATAGTGGGTTGGGTTGTTGTTTCATTTAAAATTGGGCATTAAAACCATGAGTTGGATGAACAAGCACACATCTTACAGGTTCAAGAGCTCAGTGGTGAATCAGAGATGTGTGATAAAATATATCAATCACTGGTGATATCATAGATATCAATAGATCTGGTCCCATCCAGTAAAAAACAAGTTTACATACACTGCACAAAAAGACACAACCTATTTCTCACTGTCTGACATTAAATCACATTTAACTTTTCTTTGGGTATCTAGGTTATCAAAAATCATTACTTATTTTCTGTCAGATTAATCAGAGCGATAAATAAATCTTTTAAATATATTTTATCAACTTTTTTAAAAATTACTATGTTTATATACAGTGGCGTGAAAAAGTGTTTGGCCCCTTCCTGCTTTTTTTCCCACATGTTTGAAGTGTTTCAGAACAAACCAAATTAAGTATCAGTCAAAAACAACACAAGTAAACACAAAAGACAATCTTTAAATTAAGTTATTCCTGTAATATTACAAGGAGAAAATATTTTACCCATGGCTATGTAGCTTTAGAATTTTTTTCTACCTTATTAACAAACATCATTCATCATTTAAAAAACTGTGTTTTGTGTTTACTTCTGCTGTCTTTGGCTAATATCTAAATTGATTTAATGTTTTGAAACATGTAAGTGTGACAAGCATGCAAAAACAATGGAAATCAGGAAGGAGGAAACAAATTTTTCCACACCATCATTGATTTTATTCTACACAGATTTGTTTATTTTGTATGATTTGGTTCTAACATCTTGGGTTTCCATTCACACATTTCTCACAGCAGTGTGAGGAAATTTTGGGCTTTTCCTTTCTGACAGGACTGGTGTAACTGAGTCAGGTTTGTAGGTAACGAGCTGTGTTCACAATTTTTCTCTGTGACTGAGGAAGCATCTCTGTGATGGACATTTCAAAGCTTTGATTCTGTTGTCCTCAAACTGCTTCGTAAGGAATTTGGCCTTACGCTTAGGGTTAGAGTTGGTGATGTCATTGTCCATTTATAATCATACATAATATCCTTTACTCACGATGTCACCAGTTTTTTGTAGGATGCCACCCCCCACTGCAAAATATCCACGCAGTATGATGCCCCCACTCATGTACTTGTACTCCACACCTGGAGTGCCAAACCGCTTTTTCTTCTTTGAATTGTCTTTCTGTCTAGAAAGATATTTTAAAGTTGCACAATTATCTTATAAACCACTTTATTTGAAAAATAAGCTGTCTTCCTTAATATTTTGGCTTCTAACAAACAGAAATGTTTGGTGATCCTAAATTATCCAAAAGCGCAAAAGTTTAGTTTGATTAAATGCCAAACAGTGGTTTAAAAAGGGTTGTGTGTCTCACTCTACTCTACGGCATCTGGCTTAATGTCCATAAATGTGCTTTGTGTTTTACTTATACCTAATGTTGCATTTGCATGAAATTAAATATAATAGCAACCTGACAATAGGACTGTGTTTTTGCAAAAAAAAAAAAAAAAACATTTCAAAATGTGTCGTATATATTTCACGTTTGTTTTTTTTGTTTGTTTTTATCTTTAAAGATTTAGAAAACCTGATACAATATGGAGTGTAGTAAAATGAAAGGACCTGTGATCACAGATGGCACTTGAACAAGGCCTTTGATAAGCACATCAAGTTTCCAAGCGATACTGACTCGGTGACTTAAATCACTTTCTTTCCTGTAATTAGTTTAATGTTGAGAATTGCTTCTTGTATTTCCCATCCCAGTTTTATAGTTGTGCATCCTTTAAAACCATTTCTACCTCATTGCTGCATATTGTACTTGTAGTACTTATGTTGTTTCATTTTGAATGTCATGCATTTGTGAATTAAAAACTGTAAAAAAAAAAAGAAAGAAAAGATTGCCCTTGAATCTGAGCAGTCTACCTCAAAAAGGCTGTCTTTACACTGTCGAGTACAAGTCACAGAGGGAAAGAAAAATGAAGAAAAAAACTGCACCTTTAAGACAAAGATGAACCTTACCTGCACATTCTGACATATACAGTTTATCTATGATAACACTTTCTCATTGAGGTGTTATCAGTATTTTCTGCGAGTTTTTTCAACGCAAACTCTGTTCCTAAAAAAATAAATAAATATTAAAATAAAATTGAGTTGCTTCAATTCTCTGTGGACCGTGTAGTGCCATGTTAATGTGTATGTATGTGCACTGGCAATTCTACATGCAAGTGAGAGGAGTCAAGGTCAACATGTGAACATTCTGAATTTTTACTTTTCATACATGTGTACAGAAAATGAACTTGCACATAGCTGTATATATATATTGTACATTTGCTACTGATATACAGCATACATACAAAAAAGCACCACTTAATTGTTTATATGTGTGTATGTATTGCCATATTTACAGTACAGTCAACTTAATTGTATTTTAATTTCACGATACATAAAGGTTACTGAAAAACTGAATAAAGTTGTTTTCTCTCTCTTTTTCTGTGCCTGGTCTCTGGTTTGTTTTGTAACTTACTTCACAATTTAATTTCTGATGTTATATCTTGTCTTTATCAATGTACATGAGCTAAAACAGAATGAAAACATATCCTTTCCTCAGGGATCTCACATTAGAATTGTATATAAACATAGTAAAACTAATTAAGTTAGCAGCAATTAAGTGTTTTCATCACAGTTTTTTATAGCAATTTGATTTAAGTTCAAACTAAAGAGTTATACCTTGGGAAGCACATTTGGTTCAAATTAGTTGGTGTGGGAAATAGTTTTAAAAATAACATGAAGCAGAAAAAACCTTTTTTCTGCTCTCTTACTTGGTTTCCTTTCTGAGCAAACTTATTTATATAAGGGCAGAGTTTGTCATTATAAAAGCTGGTAAATATATTTTTTTCAAATATGGAAAAAATAAAACTTATGTGTCCATATTATGCAAATCAGTAAGTTAAAAACTTGGTACTTTAAAAAGAAATTTGACTCCCATTCCTGGATTGAACTGATCATTTTCCACTTTAAGAGCAGCATCACTTCAAAAAAAGCTATTCAACAATCCAGTAGTGGATTGTTGAATGCAAAACCAATTTATTTTTAACAAATCTATTTGCTGGAAAATTAAATTAAATTAAAGGAATAAAGACAGCTGGACTGGCAACCTGTCCAGGGTGAACCCTGCTTCTCATCTATTGACTACTGGAGATGGGCACCAGAATCCCCAATAGGGATAAGAAGACGGATGGATGGATGGAAGTAATACAGCAAATATCTACACATGTTATGTAGAATGGAAGTAACACTATATGTAAAGAACCACCCATATGTAAATCATAAGTGACTTCATGTACAAAAAGGGGAGGAAATAAAAAAAAATCCATATTAACACCTTGTGAATCTGGCCTAAACATTCAAAATGGCTTTGATTCACAAATATTTTTTTAATTTGGCTCAACTTTCTATTGACAAGCTTTGCAACACCATCTAGATAGAAAATGCCTATCTAGAGACATTTTCAACGCTGTCAGTGATAAAGTTTATTGATTTTTTTTAAGGTGGTATTGTGTAATATTAAATTGTTTGCTAAACTGGTGTACAACTGTTTTATTGATCAAATTAAATATTATTATATACAATTATGTGTGTAATAAGGCTTTTAAGTCAATACTCCAGTAAAGCTTCATAGGTAAATTTAATAAAAATATAGCATTTTACTGCAAATAGTTTTACAATAAATGTTTTTTTTTGTATTCAAACAATTTTAAAATTGATTCTCAAAAAAAATGTCAAGGTAAAAACATCCCAAAGGAAAAAATTAAATAAATGAAAAATTGTATATTGTGACCATTTCTTCATTCCCTTTAAAAATAAACATTTGAAATAAATGAGAACCAATTATGGAAATAATAATGTGAAGTGTATATTGTTTTCTTCAAAGCTTTGGCATCTAAAGCTAATTTTAAGCACTTTTGCTACATTATGTAATTCATTACAGAGTCCAGGTTGTTGTTTTGTCTTTATTCATTATCTTTCATGTTTTTTTTTATGTCTGCAGAGTTTTGATTGTTAGATGTAAAATCTTTAACTAGTGAAACTGTGTTTTTTTTCTGTTGCCTGTCTTAGCCAGGAGACTCTTGTAAAACAAATCTTTGATCTCAGTTAATCATTTTGAGATTAAATAAAAGCTTAAATACAGAAAGGGACAACGAGATATAACTAAAACCTCATCTGTTCATTTAGGAAACTTGTCTGTAGCGATAACTGATGCGTGCTAATGACTGATATAAAGATCAACACACATTAAAACGAAACAGATAAAACAGCATTTCATCCTTCGCCACAGCAGAGCATTCTATCTCCATTCAGGACTAAAAAACATTGCAGAGAAAACGCTTTCGCTTTTTCGAGCGAACCAGGGAAACAGACATTCAGCTACACACACAGGGGGGAAAAGCAACCTGAAGATAAAATCAGGACAGATAAGAGAAAAATAAAGTTGAGTCAAACAAATTACACTTGAGTTATTAGTGGCCTATTTTGTAAATATCAAAGATCCACTTGTCCCAGTGTTCTGGGCTTCATTTGCATTCTGATGAAACTGGAGTGGATGTGTGTGAACTCGGAGGTTATCTGTGGAGCCGCAGCGCTGAGCAGCCGAATCAGACAGCTCCACAAACGCTTGGCTCAAGAGGATGAGCCACAGACCTCTCTCAAATCACTTCCTTCATAACAATTAAAATATGCAAAGTGATAATTTTCCTTAAGTAGCCTTAAATGTGCAATCTATTTAAATGTGAAGGAAATTGCTTAAAGCTTGCAGTGTGTGGATGTGTGGTTAGGCAGGGGTGGTGGCTGGGTAGGGGGATAAATTATGCAAATAACTGAAAGGACTCTTGAAAGCCTAATTTTTCTGCAATAAGCATACTGTTTCATTTAATTTTTTGCCTCTTATTAAAAGTGACAGTTCTTTTACGCCGTCTGATGGCTATATCTGACACAGGCCCCACAAAACTGACTGCTAGACTAATGGTAAAGCATTTTTTGTAGCTTTTAGATGATGGTTACATTCACAAAGTAATTATGCACTAGAGAGTCCAGAAATAAGGTTTAATTACACAGTAATCGCTTCTGATGGACACTAGGAAGTGTGAGCACTGCCAGACTGCAATCCATCAATGACAAACCTCTGGCCAGTTTTAATTCCTCCTCATTTGCATCATAACCTCGGCACCAAGTTGCACAAACGCTGTTAAACGTTAATAGGACCTGTCTCTCTACTCAAAATGAACGCTTAAGCCATTTCAATTCTCCCTTTTTTCTCTCTCTATCGCTTTCTTTCACTACTCTCTTTCTCACCCTTTTTACGCACACACTCACACACCCTCTATCTCACACAGTCCATATCTCCTCTCTCTCGCCTCAGTTCTCACATCCTTGTGAGTCTTTACATAAATAGAGCCTCTTCAGAAGGGAAGTTGAGCACGGGAGACAGTGCACGGTCACTGCTGTGCTAATTGGGAGCAACATGTAAAGTTTTATCTCCTGAGTGCTAACAAACCGTACGGACAAGTATAAATTCTTGTCTTGTGTGTCTGGGCGTGTGCGTGTTAGCATGTGCGCGTGTGTGAGGAAAATTGCGATCGGCTACGTATTTGTCTCACATGGTTTTGGTGCCAAAAGAGAAGGTAGGCCCTTAAGTTATCCCAATCCTGAGAGACTGGGCAAAATAATGCTTTTATTAATTGAAAATTATTATTGGGGTGACAGTCCCTTTTTTCCTCCCCTGTAGACTTTTATAAGGTTGATTAGAGCCACGGTGTCTCATTATCAAAGATTGCAAGACTGCTCCTCATTATATACCTGGGACATTCTAGTACAAATCAGTGCAAAAAATATATACACAACACCTTTGCCAAAGGTAGACATTGGACCTACTGAGCCACTTGTGATTACAAAGTGGGCTGTTTTTATTTGTTGTAGTAAGAAGAAAAACATCACATTTTGCTCTTCAGAGATCCCAGCATCATATACTCTTAGATTATTATGATGTGACCTTGTTATGTCCCCAGGTATTCAAAGCAATTCAATACTGATTTGAAAAAATAATGAGGTACACAGAGAGTATATATATATCTAAGTGGATTCACAAGTCAAACTGTGAGCTGGAAAAAATAATTAGCATATATATTCTGACCACATTTTCTTTTAAGGCAATGTAAACTGTCAATTTTTATTTTGAGGAATTACACTCTAGCTATTTAATTCCAAAATTAAGAAACGGGCTAACAAATATTAATACTAAGAAAATGCAAACAGAATCAGTCGTTCTAGGAAATTTGATTTCAAAGTCTGGCTGAGGTGTGTGAATTTGTATGCAAGTGGGGGATTTTTACAAATTATTCTAGATTTCATTCACTGTAAAAGAAAAAAAAGACAAAGAAAAGAGGTTTAGAGTTGGTGGAAAATGTTTAACTTCCCTTACATAAGGGGATAAAGTGCCAATAGTAAATGATGGATCATGCGTTTCATGACATTAACAATAATACATCAGCCATCAGTTTATAAACCGTCAATAGACTGATCAGGGATGCTAATATTGGGCTAACTATGAGTGATGATAGATCCGTTTTCAGCTTTCGAAAATTTACTGTTACTCACCACATATGCTTACATATAGTTAAGTACAAAAAATATTCATAACTTTGGCAGATTTAAGTTTAAAGTGATCTTTTAATTTTACATTTTAATGTAAACATTTTGAACAGAATTAGCTTCGGGGCCATCTGGAACTTGACAGAGAAACTGGGAAATGAAGCTGATGGCAAATAGATCTTCAACCCAGCTTTTCCCTAAGATTCTTCACAGATTTTGTTTTTATTATTTGTATCATTTATTTTTCTCTTTGTCTTCGTAATCATGTATTGAGATGAAAATAAGCATGTCCATGTCGTCAAATAAACTGCAAGAGTCCCAATGAAACACAACATGTGGTGTGTATATTCTTCACCAACATATAAAAAGCTGATATTTCTGAAACTCTGCCACTTACCAAAGAAAGCTTTGGCTGGCCAGATTGGTGAATCTCTTTAGTCTGTCTTAACCCCTGGCTGGGTACAAGAGGACCTAATGGGGAGCAAAGACAGAAGAGTAGATGTCCAATAGCCACTCGTTCCCCTGTCAAGGCAATCATGGGAAACACAGAGTGTCACTCTTTCAATTTCATCTTTTTCCACTGTGCAAGTCGCCCTCTAAAACGTCATTATCTCCCACAGATCTGCTGGGCCCTCTGACAGGGCCATGTTATCCAGGCACTGGGGAAATGCAAATTGATTTCATATCAGCCATGGCATTTTTAAAGCCTCCACATGTTACACAGACTGTCATTTGAGGAAAAGATATGAAAATCAGAGGGAAATGTCAAACTGTGGATTGGCTGTGTTATATGAAACGTGTTGTTTACTCTGATCACCGGATCATGAAACAAGATACTCCTTAATGCCAGGTTCTCAGTTTACAATTCAAGAGGTCTCTATTATGCTTTTGATCTGAATGGGTGTAAGCAGGTTTCTCACACCGCAATAACAAAAACCAAACTAAAAGAAACGAATGAATGTGATGATTAAACAGCAACAGCAGCTCTAAAATTGTGTGATATTATACAATAATATTTTGAAATGGGTTCTGAAAGTGATCTATCCATTCTGAAGCAGTTATAAATAGATTTTTTTCAAGGTAAAAAAAAGATTTACGATGATAAACTAATAACAAATTCTCACAACTTGGTAGATGTTAGCAGGAGAATGTAGCTTGCTCAACCACAGGCTCAAAAAACTAAATCGGCTACCTTGTTGCTGATTGGTGAACAAATGATGAACAATTACAAGAAAATGTAACTTTGATTCATAAAGATTAAGCTCCATTGAAAACACAGATTCACTTTAGAAACAAAGTAATGTGGACGGTGAAAAGCGTTTTCATTTTTTTTATATTTTAAAGTCTTGCCAGTCAGCCAAACAAATAATTAGGTTTATGCTCATGGATATATGTATGTTGGCTTATGTTTTCCCATCTACTTAATTTTTCAAAACAATGGATAAATGTTACGTAGCAGGTATTGTTATACAGACCTATTTGTGAAAATTAAATCCGAACATTAAAGACACTGAATATCTGCTTAATGAACTTTAGATCTATGATACAAGATTATCCATATTTACAGAACTCATACCTGAGCTACTGTATGAAGGTTAGTGGCCAGGGTTTGTTTCTCTTTACAACTGAGAAGAGACAAAAAAGTCAGCGATAACTTTAAGTTTAATATCCAAACATATCTCTTTGACTATGTAAATTTACTATTGGTTAAAATCCTGATGAGACTATATGGAAGAAAGAGAATAAAGCAGATGGCTAAAGATGAGGGTCAAAAGCAATTGAGAAGTTTGTCAAAAATTTATGACATAAGCAATCTGTAAGCTGTTACTGAACCCGAGCTTGAGGTGCAGAGAAACATATTGAAATTACACAAAAATAATAAAAACACTGCAGATACCAGCAGTCTGCCAGGAATGATTGCCCCGAGTGGTGTACTTTTTTTTTTCTTTTGCTTTGCTTCACTCTTCCTGTCCCTTAACCCCCCTCCTTCACACGCATGGCTGCCTGCCAGATGTGAAGAGAGGCATATCTGGATTTAATGACATTACAAATGCCTTTCTTTGCACACAGTGATAGCTCTGTTTTGATTGGTGTAACGCTGTCAGCGCATTATCTTACAAAGAGAGCCGTCAGTCATCCAGCATTGAGTCATCAGTTTTAGCTGGTGATGAGGCTTGTTTGCCGTACCTAATGGTCTGTCTCGTTGGCGAGCCTCAGAGGCTCATAAGATACCACTTGTAAATACTCCACTGCAACAACCATCGCAACACAAGCTTTCAGGGGAAATTGAGTGGGTCTCGTTACAGCCAGCTCTTGTGGCAATATTCGAGGTCTCTTTGTGTACAAAGC
Source organism: Micropoecilia bifurca (assembly GCA_903067075.1). Lineage (NCBI taxonomy): Eukaryota > Metazoa > Chordata > Actinopteri > Cyprinodontiformes > Poeciliidae > Micropoecilia > Micropoecilia bifurca. Next base: position 4,699 of record CAEGAF010069990.1, on the reverse strand, counting down.
AAAGCTTGGAATAAATCATACCGTACACCCACATTGCTATTGATTAAAGCAGTTCCCATGCCCGCATCTAGTGAGTTATACACAGAATAAAGAGCAGCTTTATATTTTGTCCTGTCAAAATGTTAGGTCATCCTATCAGGGTTAGCCAGTCCCATACATAGCACAGAAAGCCGTCTGTCTGAAAACATTCAAAGGGAAAGGGACTGAATTGTTGTATTTACCGCTTGTGTCAGATTAGAACATTTTATTATTGCATCAATTGTTACATCAATGAGTATCATATTCAGAAGGATTAATGAGAGAATAAAGAACTGCTTGACATCTAGAAAAACATTCCCAGATATCTGTGGGTGTAAGAAAAACAACATCATTGGGAGGCTTGTTTATTTCAGTAATTCAATTCAGAAATTGAAACACAAAACGATTTAGTTCAATAATTTATTTCTGGTGCTTGCAGTAAAAAAAAACCTAAAATGTTGTGTCTCAGAAAATTTGAATATGACATGAAAATGATATTTTTAATACATAAATTCTGTCTGGTGTGTATTAGAGAGGATGTCTTTCCTCCAAATGTTACATAATTGGGAGAACGATTTCCCCTTAGCCTATTTCTAGCTGACTGTCCATAACGTGTTATATTTAAGAATATTAATAAGTTTGAAAAAATTTATAAATACAGTAAAATTAAAAAAGAGTAGAAAGGAGTTATACAAGCAACAGGAAGCAGAGGTCATTGAAGAGAAATTTACAAGCTACAAACGCTATCCAGTGTAAGGAGGTAAGGGGGCGTGTTTGTGTTAAATCAATCAGTGAAGGACTAAACTGTTAGTCCTTCACAATAACAAAGTTATTGTTTCTGACGAAAGCAGATCCTGTATTTTGTTCGGAATTAAAAATCTCAGAATTTAGAGTAAGACTGAAGAGGCACAAAATCAAAGTTGCTGAAGATACAAGAAAAAGTGTCTACACTGGATCTGGGGAACTGTGAGATCTGTTAGTGTTTGTCTGTTTTAAGTTTTAAGGAAATGTTTCTGTATTGTACTATCAGGACATTACATCTCCCCGTACAGCCAAAAGTACCTGCTTTCATCACCATGGTATTGCTTTGCTGGAATAATCTAAAAACTTACCTGAGCTAAACCCCATAGAAAATCAACGTAGCCTTACCCTGACGAAGACGGAACAAAAACAATGGACATGAACTCAAGTTCTCCATTAAAGAATCCTGCGCTTCCTTCACACCTCAGCAGAACAAAAGGCTCACTATCATGCCGCTTTGCATTCGGGCAGTAATTCAAGCTAAAGGAACCCAACCAAGTATATAACCTGCACAATTGGTCTACATTTCTGTATTCAAAATTAGTTTTTATAGGTGTTGTTTCTTGTTTTAATTCTCTGAAAAACTAAATTTGGAGCTCAAGCTATAATTATCAACAACAGTAATTGCAGTATCTATTTCATTCTAACAATTTATCTGCTATGTATTAATCTATTAATACTAATAAACACTTCCAATGACCATTCAGTGTGAATGAATAAATCTATACATTATCCAACTTTAAATTATATAATAGAAATACTGATATATTTTCAATCACGTTTATACTTTTTGGACATATGCACTTTAGAAAGTGATTCATGTAGCTTTGTTAATTAGTGTCAATATATACATAATTGCACATAGAACAACCACGCCTTCTATGACGAACACTTGTGCAGCAAATCTGTAGAAAAAAATAGCTGATGTTTATTGTTATGCCAACAAGCAGCTGTTGGATCACGTTTTGGCTGTGGAACGAAACCGTTTTTATTTGAAACGTCTCCTGCGCAGCTCTTCACATCCCTGTTTTGCATTTAACTGCATTCTACCCAATTAAAGAAAATGACTCATGAAAACTTAAAGAACCTTTGTTAATGTTAGAGAGTGAGAAGGCCTGTAGCCTGCAGACCCTGCTTTCATTCATCTCACTAACATCAGGGAGCTCAAGCTCGGCGTCACTCAAAGCTTTTTTTCCTTTGATATTCCCCAGGCAGGCCCACAAATTAAGCTCACTTCTGTTTGACCAAAGATGAGACCGGCCCTGAAGTAAGGCAGCTTTCCCTCATTTTTTTTTCCACAAGAGTTTTCAATCTATCCCTCAGAACTCCACAGACCTATAAATCTCTCGAAAATCTCTCTATTCATTGTCAGCCTACTATAAAGAAGCATATGGAAAATTCCTTCAGTTCAGGTGTCAGTCTGACTGCAAAGGACAAACAGAGTTTGCTTGTGAATGTCAAGTGTGAAAGGATGAGTTTCATCTCAAAAATATGTTTTCATGTCTTGGAGAAGGAACAAAATGTAAACATATTTTAATGAATGCTGCTTGTGTCTGGAATATGACAGTACCTAAGACTACATACTTTTTTTGAGAAATGCATTTAAGACTTGCAGGGTAATATGATGGACTTGATAGGCTTTAATGTCCATCTGACAGTTTTTAGTCTGCTCAGCTATGTCCTGCATGTCTTCTCCTAGAAACCTAGGCCTGCCTGGCTCTGCATTGTGCTGCTGCCGCTGTGCTGAATGCAATATGACAGTGACCAGACGGGTCTTGCATGAGCAGCAGTGCGTACTGCACTGACTATCTCCATAAAGTAGCCCTCACACCTAAAACAAAATAATTATTTATGCCAGGCTTTCTTGTTTAAACAGGTTGTGTTTAGACGTGGTTTAATCCCATTGAGGTTTAGGGTTCACAGACGTAAAAAGATGAAAACTTCTAAGATTTCTAATTAGATAAGCAAGGCAAAAGCTCGCTTTCATTTGCACGCCTTCCCAATAACTCCTGTTGACGGTCAACGGTGGAAGGTTTTGTTACTGCAAAGTGATGTAAATGAACAGCCCTGGTTAACAACCCAGGTAGATCACCAGGTTTGGCTGTAATTCGTTTGAAACTTTAAGGCCGGTCTTCTCATAAATCTTGGTAGCAGAGTGCCAACATTGAAATGACTTTAACTTCTTTTATTTTTCTTTGCTTTTGGCATCATGAGGAAGCTCAGAATCCCCACTTTCAGAATCTGTCTAACTCAAAATGCCCCCAGGGTGAATTGCTTTGTTGTGGCCAGTCACAGATACCAACTTGTTCATCGATCAGGCAAAAATGTTTGGCAAAAACTTTTTAAGACATTTTACACGTCTTTTTATCTGGTTAGCAGAATTTCTAGTCAATAATATTAATATAGGCAAATAAAATTAATGCAAACTATCACACCAGATCTTAACTTTTAACATTTTGTTTGTCAGTGCAAAAACTTTAGAACAGTAAAGACTTAAACACATGTCACTAATGTGTATTGTATTGAATATGAGGCACTTCAATCCATAAATGCAAATAGCTTATGGTCTCATTTGTAATGATAATGGTTGCTTAGATGAAACTTGAATTCTAGAGGTGAAAAATCGGATTTTATGTAAGCAAGTGGGTAGAAATGATTGATTTCAGATCATGCATCTTGCAAATAAACATTCATTTCAAAGTATAATTTGGATCTAAAAGCAAAGATAGGTCTTCTCATATGTATTTGTCTGCAAGCTAAATATCCCAACTCTGAGAACAACTCACGGCAAGCAGTCACTCCTAATAGGATCCTTCTCCTCCAGAAAGATTCACGGGGAAAGATTATCTGAATCTATTCTGGGCACATTCAAAGACAAGGGACCATGCACTCCCCTTGCGAGTTCATTATCATTCTCAGGTTATCCCTCGCCCAGTGAATCTGGAACGCAAATGAATTAGTGAGAATTAAGAAGTCTCTGTGGTCTGAAACCTCTCCAAATCTCCTCCAAGATGAAAGGTGCATAGCCATGGCTTATGCACCGTCGCTCTCCTCACTGAGCTCCCACAGCAGTGCTACCCACAGACCCACCGCCACACCCACACACACACACATGCACCCCTCCCCTAGGAAAAATGGACATGGTATAGGCAGTTAATGTTGCCTAACATCTCTTGACCGCAGGTTTTGTCGTGAGGGAAAAGTTGAGCAGAGCTGGAAGACCGAGGCTGCCATAGCTGGCGATTAATTACAGGACTGTGGTGCTGGCACTTCAGCATAGTTGATCCCTCTGCAGGTAGGGATTCCTCTCATCTTGTCTCTGTAGCCTTCAAAGGGGTTCTTTGCTGCCTGAAAAAAAATGAACCTAGGCCAGGTGAGAAAAGCGCCACAGTGCCACTGTGACTGTACTTCATGTATTTCAATGGGACTTCAGTTGTAGATTGTGTCAGTATTACTTTCTTTTGTCTTTTGTGTACAATGAACACTCTAGTTTAATTTAGTTTAGTATAGTTTTATTTTGCTTTGTTTAGTTCAGTTCTTAAATGATACAAAACAGTAAAATAGAAAGATGTGGAGTCCAGGTGCCAATACATACAAAACTTTAAAAAAATTTAAATCTCAACAGGAGCAACAATTGTCAAAAAAAGATAAACTTAAATGGGAATTTAAATGTAACTTATTGTGGACAACACAATCAGAGGAATTGTTGTGAGGGAAAACATAGGCAAAAAATATCCATCTATAAAATTATTTTATCAACTTTATGAAGACAATGTTGCTATGTTGGGGGGAATCTCTTCAGTAAATAACACATTTATATGCTACTAAATTTAGTTTTGATGGTGCAAGATCTGAAGAATAAATTCCACCAAAAAGTATA
>CAEGAF010069979.1:0-17898 GCA_903067075.1 Micropoecilia bifurca | reverse complement strand
TATACGGATAGAGTTTTCATTATGCTCTTGGAGTAATTTTGAGTAATTGCTTGTTCTTTTGTAGATTGCATTTTACTAACTCAGCTTCTCTCTGTCTGATATTAAAATTTGTTATATGAGCTGAAAAACCACAAACAACAAGAAATATGAAAGAGAACAAATAATTGTTCACAGTATTTCATAAAGAGAAACTTTGTCTATTCTTCTTCATTGTTCAGGTTGTAATATGACACTGATGGAGGAAGGGGGATACCAGACGACATTTAATCTCAAGAAAATTCCCAAAACTAACAAAGAAGGACCCTGATTAGTGATGGAAACTCATCTGGACAAAGTGGCAGTGCTATGTATGAGCAAAAGTTGAATGTTTGCCGCAGGAGATTCAAGGATTCCTCAAATTTCAATGAACGAATAAAAACAACACTCCAAGAATGTTTTTAATGAGGGAATGACAATGTAATATGACATGAAGCTCAAAATTGTTGATTTTACATGTTATCCTCCCTTTAAAAAACCCAGTGCATTGTAAAGTGGTTTCAGTAATCCATTCTTACCATTGTCATCTATGGACTCAGAGGTGTAGGAACTGAGGGAGCGCTCATCAGAGGTGGAGTCGGAGAGACACGCCACGTCCTCCTCCACAAGCTCTGCAACATATACATTTTATATATATCCAAAATAAAATGAAAATCACATAAATCATGTAAATTAAAAAATAAAATGAAATTAAGTTACAAAGTACAGTTAAGGATACCTGCTTTAACTTTCAAATATATTACTAAATTGCATAAAACACTTGAAGTTTTAACCTTACAAGCTTTAGTGAAACAAGTAAATTGCATTATTTTAAAATGTACTGTGCCGCGTAACTGAGAAAAGGAACAGAGCTTTTTAAATTTAAGAAACTATCCTTTTACAACACTAAAAATTGTAGAGTGCAGATGTAATTTTTGCCATGCAGCCACACTTATAAGCCAAATCCTTTTTAAATCCCACAAATAGCTGAAAGGCTGATTACTTTTAAAAAACTGAAGACCAATTCAGAGGGAGAGAAAGAAAGAAAGCTAAACAGATACACTGAGAAGAAACTGGGGTTATTTCACAGGAGATGAATTCATGAAGTGCATGAAAATGATCATAATCTTACACTGACGGTTACAAATTGACTTAAATTACATGAAGGAAGACAATTCTGGATAGAAAGGATGCTACGATGAACACTACTATCTACTTGATTGTCAAAAAAGAAAAACTTTTTTCTTTTAAACAAAACCTAAAATTCAGTTTCTATGCAGTTGTACCTGGATTGAAAGAAAACAACAGTCTGAACTGATCATTTATTCACTTTTGAATCAGTTTTGATAAACTATTTCATTTCAGCTGCAGTGTCTTCTGTATCTGTAAGTCATTTGCTGAGCGAACCGCTTCTGAAATGAAGATGCTTTATTTTTCATGCTCTTTTTTCCCGCCGTCTGCAAAATCGAGAAGTATTGTGCTGGATTTTGGTATATTTGTCCATCTGTTTCTCTTCTGAGCAAGAATGAAAATAAACATCCTAAAGGAGAATTGATTTCTTAAAAGTTTACCAACTAAAAGATGCGGTGATGCAATGGTATTGAGAGAAGCAACTTTAAAAACCCTTGGGTGTTTGGGCTATCTGCAAAGCAGAAACCAAAGCTCTCAACTTCAATGTAAACCTGACATTTTATGTGGGCAGAGGAGTCAACTTAAATTTCATGTGGAGAAATCATCCGGATTTCTTTAGTTACCTTTGACTTGCATGTCAACAGAGGTGCATTTCAAATAAATGGATGCTTATAAATCAGCGTGATCCCTGACACCGCTTTTCTTTGCAGTTTTTCAGGAGGCTGTATCCTTGCAAAGCACCCGCTTGCTTCTGAGTGATTGTTTGTCAGACAAGTGTCAAAAGGGCACAGCAGGTACTTGGGTGTCACAATGAGTTGGCATGTGGCTGTTAAAAGTGTCTGCAACACGGTCTGTTGAACCCGGGCGCAGACAGGTACATTGCTCCTCCAGGTGCTCTAATCTCACAGCAATATAATGCCTGGTTTCACATAATTGTCCCAAATGTGAAAAGGATGGAAAAGGCAAACGAAGTGAAAGACAAGAATCAAAAAATGGATTTTCTTTTCTAAACAAAATGGTGTAGAAATAAAACGTTGAAACTATGCCTGTGTGTAATTAAGGTGGACTATTTTCCAACTCTTTTTTTTTCTAAATTAGTAAGACTTAATGGAGGGATATGAAGAGAAAGAAAGAAAAGTAACGAGACGTGATTGACTTTTTGAATCACAAAACACTTAAACATACATTATTAGAGCACCTTGCAAAAGTATTTATCACTCCTAAACTTTTTTTCCAAATGTTATCTTTTAACCATAAATTTAAATGCTTTTCTGTATACATATATTTTACAACATATCAACACAAACGAGTAAATAATTTGATAGTACAAGAAAAAGGGAAAACATTTCAACTCAGGCTGGGGTAAGAACCCAAGAACTTCTTGCTGCAAGGAGTTGTTTCTATCATCTGTATCACTGATCAGTCCTATTTAAGTGATTAGAGACTGTCATTTTCTTACTATCCACTCAGGGATTTACTTTTCTACTCACAGGCATTAGATGCAGAATGCTTCCTGGGCATGCCTTCAGCTTTCTAGAACCATGCTACATATTCATAGTCTGGTGTTTATGGAGTTGGTAATGCTCCTCTGGGAATGTGTGCAGTAATGCAGCACCATCACTCATAAGGAATAAAGCAGCCACTGCAGATGCGTCTGTTCTGAGTCAGATTAAGAGGAGAGGATTCTGCAAATAATTAGCTTTAGCAAAAAAGGCAAAGTCTCAACCTCGTCCTTTTACATTTTGTTTCAGTAGTGCTCCAGTGATTAAGTTGTGTTTTGCTAATGTATGCAGCTAAAAATACAGGTTTTTCTTGATTCCACCCACTAACACACTCCTTGAACATGACCTCTTTACTTAAACTCTTTAAAGTCCCATTAAAGCTCAAGCGACATGACCACTGTGTGTTTGGGTTTTGGTACTTTTATGTGCTTTATTCATTGTCTTGTTATATAAGTTTGCCATAGGCAGTTAATTTCTCTTTGTTCATCTTTTTTTTAGGAATTTATTGGCTTATTACGTTTAATTGTTGTACTTAGTTTCTGTTGTTATTCTTATGTTTGGTTTTCTGTGTATTTGAATTTATTTATCTTAGGTCTATGATAGGTTTTGTTCTACTTTTTGAAGTTCTTTTTGAGTCTTAGCTTCCCTTTGTGTTATGCAGTCGTCCTCCCTCAATTTTGTACTTTCCTTCTGTCACACCAATACTTGATTTACTCTGATAGTTCATCTTGTTCCTTTGTCATTTTACATATGTGTCTCAATGTTCAGCCTCCCGGATTCTGTTTATTCCTTGTCAGATTATCTATTTCTCTGGTTCCATGTCCTGTTCACTTCTCTCCAGTACTGCAAGCTTCTTTTATTGTGTTGAAACTCCTCACTTTATGTCTACCTCTGGTCTGCCTGCATTTAGGTAAGATCAAAAAGTAATCATTATATATAATTTATATATTAATTTATATATATATTTTATTTTTATTTCACATTTATCTTATCTCCAATATATTAAACATTAGGGTGATTATTTTGTTAAAGATTTTCAACTTGTCTGCTTTTACATTTATCCATTAAAATTCACCCCTTCCTTTGTCTAACAGTTAATAATATTTGAAATGAAAATACTTATTATCTTTAACATTAAGCCAAACAGAAGACCAATGCTAATCCCTAGGAGTTTTGCTTCTGATTCCTTTCCAACAAGAGATGCATTTGTCACAAAATACTTTCTACAATTTGTTACATAATTGGTCAAGAAGTTAATTTCATGAGAATTTCTATTTTTGGCTACTAAACCACAGGACCTCAATTTGTTAACCAAGTATTTCATTATTCTATTGTATTTATTCATGATGCAGAAAGTGTAAAACATTACAAATATGGATGCTTTCACAGTTGGTAGAGCTGTTGCTTTGGAGCAAGAAGGTTCTGGGTTCGATTCCTGGCCCTGGTCTTTCTGCATGGAGTTTGCATGTTCTCCCTGTGCATTTGTGGGTTTTCCCCAGGTTCTCCGGTTTCCTCCCACAGTCCAAAAACATGACTGTCAGGCTAAGTGGCCTCTCCAAATTTTCCATAGGTGTGAGTGTGTGTGCATGGTTGTTTGTCCTGTCTGTCTCCGTGTTGCCCTGCGACAGACTGGTGATCTGTCCAGGTGACACCGCCTCTCACTGACCCCACTGAGGGACAAAGGGTGTAAAGAAGATGGATGGATGGAGGTGCAGCTCAGTAAAATGGAGCGCTGTTCAGCAGTTCATTTATTTCCGTAATCCAGTTTAAAAAGTCAAACTTTTAAATAATATTCATTATACACAAGCTGGATAAAAAAAATATTTCAAACATTCATTATCTTTTTTTCTTAATTTTGCTAAAGAAACCCAAAATTCAGTTTTTTATGGAATTCAAAAATTACACATGGGAAAAACATATATTTTTAATTCAGAAATACAATGATATGACCTACATCTTCATGGTGAAGGCTGCAGATTTGATAGTTGTCTGGCAAACATTCACTGACTCCACAAGAACTTGGCTGGTCAAAGTTTTGTAACCAGAATGGGAAGTTAGGTGGAAGGAAAAAGTGCAATATAAAAAGGAGAACAATTAAAACAAATAACTGTAGACTTGAGATAATTTTTGAGAAAGAAACCATACAAGAAATTGGGGGAGAATATGCCATCCCTGTGAGCTTTTAAATCTTTTGACAGAGGAGACACTCATTTTATTTTCCAACTGGACTTGACAGCACTTCTAAAAGTACCAGTACTTGAATGAATGACCACTGTATCACTGTCAGCAGACATTTGTGATCAAAACATCTTTGACAATTGTTAGAAAATTGATAAGAGGAAGGAAGACCCAACACTACAGATAACCAAAGACTGCTATTAATGCAACCCTAACCCTATTCTAATATATAGAGATGCACATGTTTATTATTGTTCAGTGTTAAATTATGCTTCATTCAACAACTTTAATTATATTCATAGTTTGTGTGGTGTAAACACGTAACTAAACAGTCTTCAATATATTATAAAGGCAACACTTCAGACTAGTCATTAATGCAGTAATTTGGCTATTAATTTTCTATTTATCACACTCACATTTTAATTAATAGTCCCTCCTGTGTTTGTAGATTATGCATGCTATTCTTTATTTTCTCTGCATACACGCAGCAGTGGGAATAAACAAATAAAACAACTTATTTCCTATTCTCACAGGATGAAATCAATGATTAATGAGCAGGAAGTTCCAGCTGGAAGCTGTATTATTCAAACCGCAGCTCGGACAACGAATCGAAAATATCTGACATCCACTTTTGCTCTGAAATGCAACCTGATAATTTCATTGACAGAGAACAAACCGAACTGCGGTCTTGTTGACAGGGTCGACAGCTAAATATCACTCTAAAATGGAACTATCTGACAATGTCTCACTGCTTCCCTTCACTTTCTAGACATCTGAGCCGAGGCAGAGCCCTTGAAGCGTGGACGCAAAAAAGAGAAGGAAAAAATTACATCGGAGAGGAAGGTTGGGATTGTTTCATGGAGACCAATTTCAATGACTAATTCTGGACTTAACTTTTATAAAGAAAAGTAGGGCAGAAACATAAGGCATCAGTTCTGCCTGATTACTCTGACCATTCATACATAAGTGCAAGAGATGTAAGAGACTTTAGGCAGATCCAAGATGACATAATTGCCAATTTGAGGAGTGGGACTGAGGGTTAAATTATTATTTAATGCTCCAAGGAGAGTCAACAGAAAAGTGAAATGAAAGGAACACAACATAAAAATATGACGTTTTAAGCACTCTTGCCTACTCAGGGCCGTTTTCTTTGATGTTTGTGATCAAAAGGCACACATCACTGTGAAATAAGCTCTCGCAGTGGAGATGGTGGTGCGTTGGTAGCACAATGAGTTCACGGCTTGTGTACTCTTTTACCTTTGGAGATCAGATTGCGTGTGCTTGCGCGAGTGTGTGCATCTGTGTGTGCAGGATACCACAGCCTTACCCTGCGGACTGTTATCCCTCTGGGTTCTCTCCAGCTCAAAAGCCCTCTGCCCCCATTCCTCCTCCCTCTCGTCTCTGTGCCTGTCCAGGACTTTCTCTCTGGTTTCCTTGCCCTCCCATGAGACTTTGTGGGCTGGGCTGTGCTCCGGCCGGCGGGCCGATGCTGAGGGGAGATTGGGTGCCACACTACACACTGCAATTCCTCTCCTATTTGCCATACCTCGGACATTAGACACATCTGAGAGGAAACTGCTCATCTGCAGAGACATAGGAAATTATTAAGTATTAAGTAACCATGTATACTCACACATTTTGGGCAGCATGCCTACAAATATATGAATGTTTTGGATCATCAAACAATCTTTTAATGTTTAATTTGATAAAGTTAATATGAGTAATTAATAGGTATGTTTTGAAATTTTGATTTTCATTTATTAAAATAAATAAATTATTCAAACCAGCCTAGCCCCATATAAAAATGTAATTGCTGCCTAGACCTGATAAAATGATATAAGTCCTCTTAGCAAAACAAATGTAACTGTTTTAGTTAGTTTATTTATTTTTGATAACTCCCAACCAGTCTGTACACAGTTTGGCACACATTAAAAAGTTCTCTAAATCTAGGCATATACTCTCATAAAACATTATTCACAAGGAAGAATATTTTTATACTGAAGTGCGCCTTTATACAGATGACACTATGAGATTTGAAGCTAATTATTGATAAACTGCAAGCTGCCATTCAACTCCTGCACACATGGCATAATTGTGTTTCTTAAGGTGAACAAAACAAAAAATAAATAAAATACATTCGAATCTCAGATATACAGTAATAGGTACAAACTCCATGCCTCGAGGTTCAGTGTACTGCAGCTTTTAGATGTGTTCCAGGTCTAAGACACCTGAATCAAACGGCTGAATCACGTTCTCCAGAATCCTGCTAATGAGCTCATTATTTGAGTCAGGTTTGCTGAAGCAGAGACACATCTAAAAGCTGCAGGACACAAGACCTCCAGGCCTGGATTTGAGGATCAGTGACTTAGGTTGCAATGTGATATAGAAGTGAATGAGGTTCACTTAGACACCTGACTGCTTTCACTGGAAGTGGTTCTCTCGGTTCCCAGGAGGATAGAGTGGGCAGTAGGACGCACCATGACTTGGGGAGGACCTCCGGTGCAACTTCCCACCTCACCATAGGTTGCCGTGGTAGCCGGTGAGCCTGGCACACGCACAGCTTTGAACTCAATCCCCTCGACCCCCATTCCAGTCTTGTGTAGCATGTAGCTAGCTTCGGAGGAAACAGCTGAGATGCCCGAAGCAGCCATGGTCCCCGGACCCGGGTCGGAGTCTTTACGGAATTTGATTTTCTTCCTGAAGGCGACGAAGAGTATGAGGAGAAAAATGATGACAAAGGCAAGCACTCCAATGCCTATTATTTCCCCCGGTCCAACATAAGACAGCGGCTCAGCCTGCAAAACATTGAAAAGAAGAAGAAGAAGAAGAAGAAAAAGAAAAAAATCACTAAAACATGGACTCAGCATCTCTTATTCAAAGTGTAAGAAAACACACACCATCAATGCCTGCTGGAAGTACAGAAAGACCAAGAGAAGGATCCACTTCTGGTTATAAAATGATCAAATACATCCAACAACCCAGCAACCGCTGAGATGATTAAACTTAACTAGAGTAAAAGTAACTTTTCTCCCCTTCAGTCTGTGAAGTTTGGAGTCAGTCATATGAATGTGATATGAAATGGAGGGGAAGTCCAAATTTTCATCTCTACATGGACTTTTAGGATAGTGAGTAAATTAACTCAAGGTGTGAAAAAGGAACTACAAAAAACAGACCTTTTTTATCATTATTATAATATGGAAAATTTCTCAGTAAGACTAAAAACAAAAATGCATTTTATTCATGTTAAATCAAAGTAGGTAATGCAGGTAACAGATTTAGTTACTCTGGCAGCATATGGCAGAAACACCATTTATAGCATTACATGCAAAAGAAAGTGATCCATGCTTCTTTTTTCATTTAAAAGAATAGGTAATGTGGACATTTCAGCTAAAAATGAGTTTTTCCTTAAGCAATATTTTTAAGACAGAAGATCTTGCTCTTGTTTACTGCATATTGGTTGTAAAAGGTTATATCCCTGCTTCTTATGGGATTCTCACAAACATCAAAAGCACTTTCTGACCTATTTGCAACTTTAAGTATGCAGTATTGGTACATGATAATATCCATAATATTTAAAATGTCTCAAATAAATATTTCCATTTACTTTTTAATCAACGGAACTTTGTGAAGAAAAAATAGCAATATATATCACTTTTATGAATAGATCTAAGTATTCCATTTAATTTAATATTGAGAATCCTTGATGACACCTACATCTTGGTTTTGACTCATCCTAATTATATTACTAGTCCTTGGGATGCTGGACAGGAGTCTTCTAAATTAAATCTATTATGAAAAATTAAGAAGGATCACACCTGTGCTTACAGCGTCCCACAGCTGTCTGTTGTTGTTAGTCAACATAAAAACAATTTAACAAAGACAATAGAATCTTGTCACGATCTTGAGATGAGAAGTAGATCTTTGAAGCAGATCTTTGAAGGATACAATAAATGAAGATTTCCGCAGCCATTACCTGTTCTAAAGGCAAAGCAGAAAAGCAGAATTGTTTATCTTTAACAGACTTTCCAATGTAGTGATTAAGTAGAAAAGGCTCAGCCGAACTCTTTGAACTCATTCACACCTTCCCGTCTGGCGGGCTTCATTGGCCTTCAAATTGTTTTTTTTAGTTCAAAAATATTCTCCAATAAACCTCTGAGGCATTTTTAGAACAGCTCTATTTATATTAATAAATACAATTAAGCTGGTGGTTGAAATGTACCAAAACGTGAAAAGGGTTTAAGTATATGAATGTTTTTGCAAGGTACTGCATGTGTGTAAAACCTCCCGTGGATCACTCGTGTTATTAAAATGTGTTTTTAAAAATCATTTCCAAGTGTTTTATATATTTGTATATATATATAAAAACCTCCATAATTGCTTTGTTTCACTTCAATAAAAAAGCTAAGTAGTGCATAGAGAAATAAAATAAATGAACTGAACCCATTTTAGAATCAGTCAGACACTTCATTTCAATGTAGACAACTTGAAAGCGTCTGGGAATTGCACTAGAAGGAATTTAGTGTAATGCATAATAAAAGTCATAAGCATGACAAACTTCAAATAAAAGCTGTGATTCACCCATTACCACACTTTAACTCCTTCAGTGTGGAGACAAGGATACAAATCCCTCCAGGTGGCCGTATCTCTCAAAACTCCTAGCAGTTTCACTGTGACCCCCAAGTATAATTAGATGAATATACTGGAGAACATTCCCCTGGATTTATTACTCTTTTAATCTGACTTTGTGCGTAGTTAAAACTCTACCTCTGTGTCATCCTCAGGGACCTGATTGTCGCAAAACTGGTCCTCGTATCCATCTGAGCAGTTGCAGTAGAACGAACCGAACGTGTTGACACACTCTCCTCTGTTTCCACAGTTGTCCTGGTCACACTCATTTACATCCACATCACATCTGATGGGCAAGAGACAAGTATATTACCATTCATAGGGTGTGCTGAAGATGACTTTTTTCAGTAAAACTAAAAGATAAGAAAGCAAAATTAAAGTTTGACAGTATGCTAAAATAAATTATGTAAATTTGCCATATTTTCTCAATTTGAAAGTGTAGATAAAAATAGGCATAAATGTATTGTAAATATGGATATGGCACATATGTCTGGATGAATGGATGACATTTAAAAAAATATTACTCATCCCTTCAAGCATTTACATGAAATTCCACAATCTTTGATATTTTTCCAGACTACAGTCAAAACAAGAGGTTATCTCTATGCATTTCCTATTGTCTGATTTTATAAGGTTTTAAATCAAGCAGACATGTTCACATAGATTCATAGAAAAGGAAAAGGCCCCCCAGAAAAATTGCATGTGTAGTTTCAACCTCTGCATGAATATGTGTTCCTCTTAGGTTTTTATATCAAACACGGCGTCCTGCTGTGAAGGGAAAAGAAAATACTACTTTTTGCTTTTCAATTATTTTTTTCCTTGATAGGATTTTTCAAAACGCTTTGCAAGAGATTTTTTTTTCTCTGACAAAAAAAAACAGCATTTCAGAGGAAGCCTTATTGTGAAACTATCCAAAGTTTTTTTTTCTAATGATAAAAGTGCAGGGAGTCATTAAGTATATAAAGTTTTACTCCTCAGCGCTTAGATCTGCTGGTCAGTGAAATCCTCTCATAAATATTTTGAATAATGAATACTTCATGGCCTAATTAAAAACAGAAAAATTCAGACTGTCTGCCAGTTGAGTCATATATAAATATATGTTTTTTTTTATTTTTACTGCATAACTGGGATATTTATGTGGAATGTACAAGCCTTGCTTTTAATTTATTGTGACTTAATTTCATTTATTTCAAAATAAGGTTTCTGGATCGTCCAGCCCACTCAGCAGATGGTCCATGTGCAAACAAACCACTACAGTTTAGATTGGCACACTACATAGTGCATGCACTCATCTAGACTGTGCAATGTCAATGTCATGACAGAATGGGTAAAACTCCATGAAAAAGGCTTGTTTTCTGCCAAAGACCCACATTTTGTGAAGGACAGTTTTTCACCTTTGGGAGAAAGCTTAAGGTTAACCTGCTTTATCTATTGCATAACATATCTCTGTATGTGTTTTAAATCAATAACCTGAAGAAGTAAGCAATAGTGGCCATGTGTCAGCCATCTGAGCTGGTGATTTGGGGTGAAACTGAAGCGCTCGAAAGTTATTCTCCTGCTTTGTTATTCCATACAGTTTGATCCTAAACACATGTCAAAACTGGTTCGGAATAAATTAAGTTCAGTAATTTGTGTTTCTGGAATAAATTCCCACATCCTTAACTTAAACTCTGCTGAGGATTTGTCTACTATACAGAAAGCAGGAAACAAACCGTTTTAAAAGAGCTCTAAGGATATGAAGGCTGAATGCTGTAAAAAGTATTAGACCGAGGTACAACTTGCAAGGGGAAATTCCTCCAAATATTACAGAGGATGATAATATTTGAGCATCCTTGCTTTAAGTTTGACCATATTCGAAATGCAGTTTTCAATTTTCATTAACATTGTTTGCTGTGTGATTATTGCAACATGAAAAGTGAACCTTTCAAATACATAAACTTCATTCCATCTTTATCAGAAGAGCTTCTCCGTCAAAGCAACCTGACTCGTCTTTTGATGAAAACTGCTCCCTAGTGGTGACTCTGTCAAACAACCACGCAAACGCAGAGGTTATTTCAAAGACAATTACTGAGCAGTAATTAGGAAGGCAGCTACAGACTGATTACAGGCTTTTCAACCAAGAATTATCCCGAATTAAATTAGAACCACCAATTTGTCTCTCATAACAAGTACAACAACATTAGGTGAATGTGTGTATGTTTTGGGGGGCGGGAGCGTAGCACATGGCATTTTATGCTTGGAAGAGAAAGTAGCTGCTGAACTAAATCATCACTCTGAGTGTATGTAAACAGTTTGTAAGTGGGGCACACTATTCATTAACACATCTTCTACAGTGTACTATTAAGTCCATTGTGTGGGTGCATGGTGTGTGTGTGTGTGTGTGTGTGTGTGTGTGTGTGTGTGTGTGTGTGTGTGTGTGTGTGTGTGTGTGTGTGTGTGTATTTAATGCTTTTTTAAAATCTTACATAAGTCCCCTGAGTCCTCTCGGACAGCCACAGAGGAATGCATTGCCAACAGCTTTGCACTCTCCACCGTTCTGGCATGGGTTTGGCATGCAGGATGTTAGTTCAACTTCACAGCGCCCCCCAGTGAATCCACTGCTGCAACTGCACATGAAGCCTGGTGGGTAAAGATTAGATTTGTTTCTTTAATACCATATTTCAACAATCATGATGACAAAGGAGATTCATACAGATTTACTGTAGGTATATGGGGCAAATAGATCATGTTATTTGGACTTAAACCTAAAATTATAATGGTTATAGCATAAATGAATAAAAACAAATGTTTTTTTTTGTTCTATTAAACCATTAGTTCATTTAAATAAAGGAAACTCATATTACAGAGATTCTTCAGACACAAAGAGATATAAGGTTGCTTTATTATCAACCTACAATACTGTGACTATCCCCAAAGCCTGTGCAACTTTTTCTATTGCACTTCTTTGTATTAATATGCTTACATACATAAGACTCTGAAGACCCAGCTTCAACATGAACAGTTGTGAATGTTTAAGTTACCACATCTAATTTCTGCATTTAAAAAATCCTTTTTTGGTCGCTTCATTTCCTTCAATGGCATTGCAACAGTAAAATAAATAATAAATAGAGAAATGATGAATAATAACACTTAAAATAATACTTATACTGCAAGTACACTGCATGTACAATAAATAAGTAAACCAGAAAAAAAAAAAACCATTATTTTTCATTATTGATGAAAAATAATGCTTCAGATGCATCTCTAGTTGGTAACATGTAAATGTTCTTGTAGTAAAAATAAATCTAACAGTCTGAGTTTGAGTTGTGGTCATCTGCATGCATACAGACCTCCAAATGGCAGGCTGCTGCAGATGGCTCCATTGAGGCATGGCTGGCTGATGCATGGATCTGGGTAAAGAACACAGCCCAGCTTGACCTCACTCAGCCCGGCTATCTCGGCGTAACGGCTCCTCTTATTTTGGAGTGGCAGCTCGTTACCGTTCAGCATCAGTGACCCCAGGCAACCTTGGAAGCCGTCCTGGGCTCTCGCCGGGCCCCTCACTGTACGCTCTCCAAAGTCTGGCCCTCCTCCCAGGCTTTCCTCAACTCCAAAGATAGGTCTCTCACCTGACCTCACTTGTGCCCCAAAGAAAAACGAGGAATCGGGAGCGAGTGGCCAGAGACGGACTGGGGCCCGTGCCGCTCTGCGACGTTCCACGTAGCTGTCGTCCAGTGAAAGAAGGGTGTAGTTTCTGGTCAGCTCTAAAGCAACTGAATGCCACAGACCATCATTTATTGGTCTGTCTGAGATGCCCATGACCCCAAGGGTGTTGTCGCAGTCCAACTGGAACCACAGTCGACCCCCTTCAATCTGGTAACAAAACGTTTCTGTTTAACAGTTGTCATAACAAAACAGTTTAATCTGCAGAAATTGAGCAGAAAAGCATCCAGGGAAACCGAAGAACTGATTTACTGTGGTCAGTTTTTACATTTACCTTTAGCATAGTGCAAGGGTTAACACGAGTGAACATAATTACTCCTCTTGTTTGAAGCGTTCTAACTCGGAGGCCAAGTCTCATCTCTCCACTCTGGACCCTCTCTGTCACTCTGTACTTGATGTAGCTGTTTCCAGAAAAGCTCAGAGAGGTCTGACCTACTCAGTCATACCAGGAGGAGAAACGAGTTTCAATTACAGCTCAATAAACCGTTATGCTTCCATACATCCTTTACAGTCCAGTTGAGAAAAGCTTCACAAAGTGGCCCAGGAAGCAAAAATAATGAAATCATACCTGCACACTCATCCAATCGCTCAGGCTGACACTGGCAGACAGATGGTGCTGTTGGACCAGAAAGGACACACCGCATATCGTCTGGACAGGACTGACCTTCACAAAGTTCTACAGGGGTTGGGCACGTCCCTCCTGTTTGCAAAACGGGATGGACACATAAATAACAGAACAGAGCACTGTTACACTCTCATTTTATCAACCATCCATGCAAGACAATAAATCCTTAGAATTTATAGTGATTAAAAAACACTACCTTCAAGTCTGCAAAACAAATTCATGCCCTGAGTATTCCCTGACTCAGTAAAAACGAATACATTCAATAGAATAGAATAGAATAAAATAATAAAATAGAATAGAATAGATGCACGTTTATAATAAAAACTTGGGAAATGTATCTGTCGCAACAGCAGAAAACAAACCAAACACACTAAACAGTAAAATATGTGACCACAAAAAAATAAAATGTGGAAAGTATTACACTCCCCAGTCAGTTAAGTATGCCAGCTCGATTGCTTTTTAATGCAAATAGAGCCTCAGACTATTACATTACAGCAACTCATTGCATGAGGACATTGCGATGGGCTGAAGATAACTTGCCAGAGTTCAAACCGAGCATCAGTGGGGAAGAAAATAAATTTAAGTGAGTTTGAAAGTGAAATGTTTGCTTGCGCCTGTGGGATTGGCTTGAGTATTAGAGAAATTGCTGACCTAATAAGATTTTCACACACAACCATT
Source organism: Micropoecilia bifurca (assembly GCA_903067075.1). NCBI lineage: Eukaryota > Metazoa > Chordata > Actinopteri > Cyprinodontiformes > Poeciliidae > Micropoecilia > Micropoecilia bifurca. Next base: position 3,441 of record CAEGAF010069979.1, on the reverse strand, counting down.
TGTCACTTTTTCAGAAAATGGTTTGAAAACATAAAAAAAGAAATAAACTCTCCAGATAGCAGCACCCATGTGAAGGAAAAAAGCATTGTTGGTGCCAGAAGTCAGAGAATTGGAGGTGGTTTCAGAGGATAGAAAGAAAAAAGGACACGCATGGACAAAATTGTTGGTACCCATCTGTTAATTACTTAAAAGTCCACAATGGTTACTGCAATAACTTAAACCTATAAGTAACAATGAATGAAACAAATACTAAAAATGGATCAGTGAAAATAATACATTGCTTTTGAAATGTGGTTCAAAAAAAAAAAAGTGTAACTAAACAGGCCTGGACAAAAATGATGGTCCTGCTAAAAAAGTGAAAATAATTTGACCATAGGTACATGTTGTCTATGATAAGTGTCTTCAAGTCTGTAATTAGTCAGTCTGCTTTTTTAAATATTTAAAAATGGTCACTGTTCTGTTTGGTGACATGGTGTGTACCACACTAAACATGCACCACATGAAGCCAAAGAGAGAGTTGCTCAACATTTAAACAGGACATTAAAAAGAAAATTATTGGATTAGAGTTAGTTTAACTCCTGGCAGTGTGATGTCCCTGTGACTACAGCTGCAGATATTATTTGTAGGTTTAAGGTCTGCAGGACTGTAGCCAACTTCCTTGACTGTGAACCGAGGAAGAAAACTGATGACAGATTGAAGGGAAGGATAAAACGAAATAACAAAAATCCCAGAACAACCTCTGAAGAAGGTTGTGACTCCCATGAAGCCATATTGGATTTCATGGAAGATAATCAAGGAGGAAAGCAAACCATAGTTTTATGTCAAGGACCATCAAATCTATATTCTTACATGCAAAAATGTTGCATACCAAGAAAATAAAACTGTCCTTACTCTGAAACATGGAGGAGGCTCAGTTATGTTCTGGGTTTGGTTGTTTTTTTTTTTTTTGTTTGTTTTTTTTTAAAGATTCTGTTGAACCACAATTTGGAAGCAATGTCTGAAGGTCACAATTTCCTGTACGCTTTTATGTATTTTTACTTTTGTCTGTAATATTACACCTGTGTGTATTATTACATAAAGATATATATATTTTTTTAATTTTTACAAATAAAAAAAAAGTATGCAGAATATCATCTCTGAATGCACATTACGTCAAACCTCAAAGCAGATGGGCTACTGTAGCAAAAGGCAGGAAAGCATCAGTTAGCATTTCTGGAAGCCAACTACAGGAAACTGAGGGAACAATTCACACAGTTTCACCAAAACCAGACCATAACAGAGTGAAAGCCATTGGATCACTTGAAGGTTAATGTCATCCAGGGAAGATAGCCACAATTTGGAGGAAACACGGTAGTGGAGATGTAATGATGTGGGATCTTCTATTTTTTTTTTTTTGGCACATTATGAGTCACATGACAAAATTCATATAGTTTTTTTAATGTAGCAATGCATTTACTGTAATCCAATAAGCAGACCCATATAGAGCACCTTATGAATGTGGTGAAATGTAAAATCTGCATACAGGATTTGGAGGTGAAAAAGCTACAGCAACAGCATTATGATATTACATTAATATGGACCAAAATCTCTGAAGAGTGTTTCAGACAAATTTTTCATTTTGTTCCAAAAATTTAAAGGAAGATGAGAGTCCAACCTGGTATTTGGAAGGTGTTCGTAATAAAGTGTATATTTGCATTCTCACAAAAATACCTTAAGGAAGTTAAGTTAGAAGTGTTGACCGTTTGTAAGAATAACATTTTTGGAAAAAAGTGAAATACTCACCTGAGCAAGTGCAGCTTTCTGTGCGTCCAAACCTGGGCAGCACCAAGGTGATCCTTTCTGTGTTGTAGCTAACAGGCAAACCCCCCTCCATCACCAGCGTGTTTTTACACTCCATGTCTCCACAATCCAGATTCCCAGAACAGGTGCCGCTGATTAAAGCGGCTCCAGCAAGGGCACCTCGCATCTCACCGCGTGCTGCTGCTTCCTCCAGCTTTGCTGCCAACTCCTGCTGGGAGTAAAACCCCTCCATCCGTCCAGTGCCTAACGTCTCCGGTCTCTCCACTGCCAGAACCAAATCGATATTAGATGTCCCTGTGACTGGCTGCACACCAAGTATGTGAAGAGGATCCTGCTGCCCTGGTAACCATTTCCAGCCGGATATAGCTCGTAAAGTTACTTTAATCTGATTCAGGTACCGTCCAAGTAATTCCTCCCATGAGATGGAGCTGAAGCGCAAGGTCAGGGCGCTACGCAGCAAAACATCAGTCACCTGTTCAACCTGGACTGACACATCAGCTATGACAGCAAATCGTCCGTCACTGATTGTTGCGTTCATCTGGTATCTGAAAGAAGACAAGAACATGTAATGCATTTTCACTCAGGAAGTTTTTTCCGGAACAAACTTTTGCCTGTATGAATTTTAAGTTTGTGAAATTTGTATGTACCTCCCAGGTTCCAAGCCTGGCAGAGCAACAACACTCCCATCTTGTCTGTTGATCTTAAACATGCTCTTTGGATGAGGCTTGTGGGTAAAAGACAGGACGTCATTGGGGTCACGGTCTGTGGCATAGATTCGGCCGATCGGACCACCCGGAAAAGTATCCGTTGACATGACGATGTAGATCTCCAGAGGGGAGACAATGGGCTTGTACTGACTGTTACCGATGACTCTCAGAAAAACCCAGGAAGAGGAAGTAAGACTCGGTTTACCCGAGTCACTTGCCTATGGCATCAAAAGAGGACATTAGACGAGGAATAAATTAACAAACTATACACAGACATGTATAGAAACTAGTTAAGGTAGAACATTGTTAGGTTTCTAATGTTAGAGGTAGCTGGTAATGTTATCATATTAACCAGATTACTCACCAAAACCTTATTCAGTCTACAAATGAAATCACATATTTACATAGTATGTAAATATGTGTAAGCATGCAAGCATTTAGTTTCAACCATTTCATTAATAGAAAATTCTAAGATTACTTTAAAATGGTTTTAAGTTATTCTAGGATATTAAGGCACTTTGTTTTCAAAAATCTCCACAAAAAAGTGAGTGACAAACAGCACATCCAGCCATTACCTGAATTTCAAGTATGAATTCTCTGGGTGCTTCAGGACCGAACACACGGTTGGACTTTAGAGATCCAGTCTGGTCCAAACGGAAGAAACTACCTTCATTTCCTGCCACTATGCGAAACACGAAGGGGGCACCGTTTCTAGGGGAGTCTTTATCACTGACTGACAGTGTTAGCAAGGTGGTGCCAGCAGCCTGGTTGAGCTGAAAGTACAGTGATGAGTTTGAATGTCAAAACACAAAAGACCTACACAGAGGAGACACACACACACACACACACACACACATACACACACACACACACACACACACACACACACACACACACACACACACACACACACACACACACACACACACACACA
>CAEGAF010069960.1:0-15057 GCA_903067075.1 Micropoecilia bifurca | reverse complement strand
ATACATATGCACAAGTATAAAACAAATTAAAAACAATGACACTGTTTAAAAGAATCTTGTTGCCTATTTTTAAGAATTGCTCGAAATAAGTCCAGTGAGGTCAGTTCTGACATCTTTAGTTCTGACTGGAGCTGATTCCAGGCTGAGGGAGCCATCACACTGAACGCTTGTTTTCCTTTTTCAGTTCGGCAACGTGGAACATGCAAAAGAAAAATGTTGTTTGAACGTAAAGAATGGGAATTAACAGATCTTTGTAAAAGAGAGTTTAAATATGCTGGAGCCAAACCGAGTATAGATTTATAAATCAATGTGCATACAATACATTTTTCATTTGCATGAAGGTCAGAGTCACATGGAGGAAAATGTTGAAACACAGACATGCACATACCACACAGTGCTGCTTATATACCATCGGCATTTCCCTGCCCTGCACTCATTCCCTAACCACTAATATTAACCTTAACTGAATGCCACTAAATATCAGCTAAATGTCTGCACCATGTAGGATTTTCATTATGCTTTATTTCACAAAACCTCAACACACATTATGCCCGGTGAAGTATTCAGACTGAAGGACACAAAAGTCATTTTAAAAAAACGATGTTCACACCTCAGTAGAGGACTGCATTCTGGCTCTCACATTTGAACTTTGTCTCCATATTATCTGCAAATAACATTCATTTATGCACCTTTGACATAGGGTGTCTGCATGTTTTGCTGAAGATGAGCCAGAGCATAGAGGTTATGAGAGAAAAAAAAGCATAATGGGGAAACGCACAGATGCTAATGGTTTAGGTTATTACTGTCCTTCACCAGAATGTTGGTTTCTTTCCTCATTAACTGTACAGACATCTGGATGTGATGGTTCATGGATCTGGCAGCACTTTTCTCTTAAGTAGGCAGTTTTAGCTCACAGACGTCCAGAGCTCAGGGTGGATCGGGTTATTTGTTTGCTCATTGCAGATACTTTTGGAAAGTATTTATCTAAAAGGGAAAAATAAAATGCTAAACCAAAAACGCACAGGCACAGAGGAGTTTATGGTCAGGGTGATTACAGAGCTCATTTGCCGAAACACATATTCCCAGAATAGTCCAACTTCAGTCTGGGTCATCAAGCCAGCTTTAGCGTAAAAGCACACTGGCAGGACCTTTTTACTTGACTGTATGTATTTGACTGGAAATATAAACCTAAAAGTTGACAACTGAATCATAAAAATAAATGGTGAAAAACCGTTGAAGAAATTTTAATTGTTCAATTTGGTGTGTAAGATCATTTATTTTTGATGCGTCGTTAGGTTATACTTAGAACCAAAATGATGCACAGTAGTAATGAAGAATCATCCAGGAGAATTTAAAGAAATTTCTCACTCAAAGCAGAGAGAAGAGCCGCATTTCTACTTTAATTATCATAAAATAAATTCATTTTGAAAATGAAACCTGATCCCATTTCATTGTGGTGCAGGTTCCTGAGAAATTTAGATCACAAAATTGGACTAATTTATGCAAAAACTTTAATTTGAAAGCTTCTTAGGAGTGTATTTTGAAAGATAAACACAATCCCTTGTTAGGCATCAGTTAAGTAACTACAATCATATAGTATCCATTTTGTAGTAATTTCACCTATGAAATTGTGAAGCTTTTATTTTGAAGGGTATGAAGGGTATTTCTGAATGTTCTAGCATAAACCTTTTCAGCTTATGGGAACTCTTGGTAAAAGTGTCCTTGATTTCCACTAGCTTAACGCTGTGTTTAGTTGGATTGCTTCAACACATTTAGATTTAAGCAGAATTGAGGATAATTTCACAGATTGCTCACCGTTATCTTACTCTGATGTCTGTCAATTAGGAGATCTCTATCACACCTTGTTTTCTGACCCTGCTCTTGCTCTGCCACACAGCTCCATGTAACCGTCAGCAAGACGTCGGTGAAGGTGGTGTTGGACTGCTCTGTGGTCGGGGAGAAGCCCATCAGAGCGGCTGGGAATATCACCACAGACGGAATCGAGATCCTGGGGAAAATGGTTCGGTCCAGAGCCAAAAGAGACAGCTCTGCTCCGGTTAGTACCAATTAATGTACATCTGTAGACAAAAAGAGGTGCTAGGATGGTGGGGGAAAAAATGTGTCTTGAAGTCCACTCTTTAAATTTTACATAGAGAAATTTGACAAAATACTAATTTGTGCAAAATATGTTGCTGTGCTTGCTGTCCACCCCCTCCATATTCCAAGAGGGTGTGAAAAATGTGTGAAAATTTACCCCCATAAATACCTTGTAGTGAGTCAATCAGTGGGAGTTCATTGTATTTATGGGAAGTAGAAATGTATGAAAAAAAGTGATTTTGGGCACATATTGGCAGGCAGGATGGTGAGACATCCTGCTGGAAATACAAAGTGCTATCATGGAGCTATTATAAGGTGTTTACTTTTAATTTTGTTTAAAACAATGCAAGTTTTATTTATTCTGTTTTCAAAATATCTAATCGCAAACTTATAATCATCATTAATGTAATAATAATAGCCATTATTATTATTATTATTGATCATGACTTTATCATGTTGAGAAGAGGCTTTTTCCGATATAAATTGAGTAAATAACTAAAATCTGAAAGTCTCAGATACAAGATGAAGTGAAGATTATAGAGAGAGGGTTACTAAAGATGACACACAAAATGCCTACAATAGTATCGATACCATGAACTTTTTCACATTTTGCCTCACTCAATTTTATTTGAACATTTTGCTTCTTTAACCATTGCTTTTTTTTAGGAGTAATAATCTCACTGAGATTTTAATTTTATTTTCTCCCCAAGACATCATCTAATCATTTTAAAATTATGAAAAACGAGATGAGTTCACGTAAAAGAAATATAAGTGTGCAGCAGGCAATGAGTCTATGCTCTGTAGAAACTCCTTTCACTCTATTCACAGCTGCTGGTCTTTTAGATTATTACACTCTTTAAATATCTGGGGATTGAGGTTTCAGTGTTTGTTTGTTTTTTTGTAAAATAGCTCAGGTGTACTTTGATTAAATCTAGCATTTTTGAAAATCTGATTATGAACAGATTCTCAGTTGGATTTAAGTCTTGAGTCGTGTGTATTCTGAACTGTTCCCTTGTAGCTCTGATATTTGGGTGGTTTGTCTGCTGGAAGGTGACTTCACCCCATGTTCAAGTCTTTCTATGCCCTCCAGTACTTTTAGTTCCAGGATTTCCCTGTACCTAGTTGTCTGAGCTACAACTGAGTGTTTTGTAGATTGTGTTCAGGATGACATGCAGAGTTAATTTCCATCATCAACTTGCTCAATTTTAGAAAAAGTTAAGTTGTATTCTCATGTGACCACAGCACGTTTGTATGCTTTGTGTTTTCTCTGTCCTTTGTCTGTGAAAAACTGAACAAGACGTTCGTGGGCTGTCATTCAAGAATTGGCAGAACACTCTGTGGTCCATAATTCTTGATTCAATGTCCAAAGGTCAGCTAACAGCTGTCCTATAGATTTTCCTACATGAACTATGGATCTCTGTAGGCCTCGGCTGCTGCTTTAATACTTTCCTTGCCTGTCCCCACATTTCAGGTAGTCTGCTGGTTAGACCTTTATCTGCAAAATAAAACTCTACAAATTTACAACAGGACCACAAAAAATAAACTTAATTTTATGTTGTTATAAGAACAAATGCCATGTTATATGAATATAACTTAAGATTACAAATTGACTAATTCAGCCATGTCTTTCCACTTTCAGCATTTGGTTTAACATTGTTCCATAAAGTGTTCAAAATGTCAATTTTTTCTTAACCTAAACCGACATTAACCCTTTAAACTTTAGTCTATGGTTTAATCCCTGTTTTCCTTGGCCTTCATTGTATAATTTGATCACTAACAAACCTTTGAGGTTTTCATAGAATAGCTAGAGTAGATATTTATTGAATTCAAATTGCATACAAGTGGACTATTTTGGATTTTGCTCTGGATTTTATTTAGGGGTGTCAAAGTAAAGTGACTGGATTTTCATGTATAGTTTTCCCTCCACTCCATTATTAGAGCTACTTTGTGTTGTGTTGGTTTTTCACATACAATCTCAATAACATATTAGTTAAATATATTTAATGGGATTGTAACATGACAAAAATAAACATGTACCAAGTTCCCAAAGGGATTACAGATATTCTTAGTTCATTTTAATCTAAAACCCATTATAATGGTATACAATGATGACCCAAAACAATTACACCAAAATCAGCTCTTCAACTACAGTGACTAACAAAAACAGCAGATACTAATTTGCTTATTTTTAAAATAATGCTGCTGTTTTTCATTATATTTTAACTAAATCTGAAATTTTCAGCCAGTTTTTTTGTTTTGTTTTTTTTTCCCCCCAATTTTACTAATAAATACCGTTGTTGTTTTACTCTGCATCATGGTGCTGGCAGATAACATTTTGTATTAAAGATAAGGATTGTTGAAATAAAACAGTGGCAGAAAAAGAAACACATTTCCCTCCAAATCTGTAGTCATGTTTCAAAGCCTGTCATGTCTCATCTAGAATATATTTAAACTTTAAAGATAAAACTATCCCAGCCTGGTTAATCCAAGGTGGGACATACCTCAGCATCACTTTCTTTTACTTCTACTTTTTAATGTAAACTTTTATGATAATATAAACTGCTTTTCAGCTTAAACACTGTGTAATAGCCATCAACTGGTTCACATTTGTTTCCGAGACCTGATGGCTTTTAATGTCTTTGTTCTGGAGAGTGTCTCTTCTGAACATTTTCTCCATTAAACACGGTTTATGTCAAATAAAAGTGCATCTAATGCAATGAAATGTGCATAACTGCAATGAAATAATATATAGTGAATGAAATAATCAGATCTTGCCAGATTTTACTCTGTATCCCTCCTGTAGTATTGCTCCGTTTTGAAATGTTTTATTTGCAGTAGTAATGAAAATGGTTGGGTGTGTGTGTGTTTACAGTTTCAGCTGCAGATGTTTGACATCATCTGCAGCACGTCCTGGGCCAGCAGAGATAAGTGCTGTGAGCTGCCAGCTTTGGTAAGAAACGGAAAGATATCGGCCACGCTTTTAAAACGCTTTTTTTTCCCTTTTTTTGTCTGGCTTGTGCAAGAGATTTATTAGCTGTCTGAAACGGATACAAATAATCCATGGGGTGATTGTTAATATGATCAAACTTTGACTGTCTAGATTCATTTAGTGATTAACCTGAGAACATTGACAATTGCAAGCCTCGTCTTTTGGCATGCACACAAATGATAGTTTATTTTACTGAATGTCAAAAATAATTTGCCAAAATGTTACAGTTGTGCACTTTGATTCAATTCATTAAAACTTTACCCATCCCTCAAAAACAGCTGTTTCAGTCACATCTTGATCCCTGAGGGTGGAGTGTTGTACATCATTATATATCACATTTTATAAGGTATAAAAAAGTTTTCTGGCTGATTTCCCATCTCCATTTTATTGTGTAGCTTTGGTCTGTCAATGTTGATTTTAGCCAATTAGAATTTCTCTTAAAAAACTACATTGTGAAAAAGAGCAGATTACTGTGTGAGAACAGTTGCTGTAATACAGGGTTTAGGATAAATCATTATGGAGCTGCATCACTTATCATCGCTTATGCTGGCATTTAGCATTGTTAACACAGTTAGCATTACTTAAACAGCTTCCATTTGCAGATCCTCCTCTTAACTGTGAGATTTCCAACTTGCTGACATTTGTGCTTGAAGTCTGTCTGTTAAGTAACAGTTGCAGCTGGATCTGAAGATATGGACCTTGGTCATTAAATTTTTGCTCTTTTTGTATGTGTGCTTTCAGAGAGTGGAGGAGCAGTGTCCTCCCCTGCCCCATGCCTGCACCTGTTCTCAGGAGAGCAAAGGACCTCCAGGACCATCTGGGCCCCCTGTAGGAACACCAGTTTATACTTTTAATTTGGTTGATCTTCCATGCTTCAGTCCACAGAAATGCATGTCACTATTTTCACATAAATAATGGCATTTACGTCTGTATGAAACACAAGACCTGTGGTCTAGTGTTCTTTAAACAGATTAGAGCAAAGTAGTGTTTGTGCACTGAACTCTGTTTTATGTCAACCCAGCAAATCAGAACAAATATCTCCAAATGGTTTGGAGAAGGCTGATTTTTGGAGGTTGTTTTAGAACCAGAGAACCTTAGAAGTATTGTCTAGTACAAACTTCTCCCAATACCAAAGTAATCTGGAGTCAAATGCGAGCCCATCTGATTGGCAGCGGACATTTGGCTCAAAGTGGGCCACCAACGCACAGTGATGATGAAAGCAGCAACAATCTACAAGACTGGTGGGGAAAAAGAAAAATTGTAATGACTCACCTTGATAGTATTATGTAAAAACAAATCCATACAAATGACTAGACTGCTTTTATCTCAAACCAATGAACTGATACTGATTTCAGAGGCGAACTTAGTCATCACATCCCTCTCTTCTTTCTGTTTTGGGCCTTTTTTGGGACCCAAAGTCAATTTCAATAACCAAATATTTCCTAGGTTTATGTTTTTATTCACCTTCAGGTGCATAACAGTGTGTGTTGTTCAAAGCTGGGTCTCACTCAAGTTTGAAGTCCAACCAACACCCATGCCAAACCTTGGATCCAAATAAAAACACTGCAAACCATTAAACTAAAACTAAGGTATTATTTTTGGGTGATTACGCATATACATTTTTGTTTTTAGTATATAAAAATTAGAATATATATATATTTTAATTTCCACCATGCAAACTGATTCAGGTAATTTTCTGTAACAATCCTTGCCTTGTTCTGATGTTTGCCTTTCAACCATAACTATGATTGATGACGTTTCTGTTTTAAGCAGCGGCAGACCTCTTCGGTTTTCTATGCGTCATATTCCACTGATCGCCTCTATATTGTGTGTTTAACCCAGCCACAGTTCAACACTCAACATTAGCCAGTGATCAATCCAGCGTTTGGAAAGTAAGGCGTGCCCAACCTATCATCTCTGTTTGATAGAAATTGGAAAGTGCCCATGCTGGCTTACATCCAAGATGTAAATTTGTCTTTGGTATCAAATTACTCAGAAAATCATAGAGCTGTGTTTTTCTTTCATTACTGGGGGCCCGCATACAAATCCAAACGTAATTATTTGTTTTACTCCTGCTGGAAGCTAATTTTGGTTTCTTTGCAGGTTTTGCTCCAAATGTAAGACTCGTACTGTTGGAAAAGAAAAGCGTATCTGCTTGGATTTTTCTACACCCGGGTTTATCCCAGATTTATGCAAATTCATAATAAATATAAATGCATACATTCCTGAAATATGAAAAAAATCAATGATGGCAGTTTCCACCATTTGCACAATACATACAAACACACAAACACACTGTCTTCTTGCTAGACTTTTGATCCACGCAAGAAAAAACATCCCCACTGTTTGTGTGCTGTGAAGCTAAGCATTATCCAGGATGAAGGAAGATTACTGTTTGAGAAAATCAAAGCACACACTTTTATGCATCACAAATACAGAAATGGAGAGAATATCACCTAACAGCTTCTTAAGCTAGATTTACTAAATATAGTAAAAGACACCAGAAACTGGAATATCACCTCTAATATACCGAATACTCAAAATGCTCTTGTTAGTATCACTACTAATGGTGGCAAATGGTGTTTTGTAACTCAGATGAACATTATTCCAAATGCTCTGCCATCCAATTTAACTTTATGCTCACAAGCAACAACGTTTGTCATCTCGTGGGCTGGCTGTTTCTATTTTAATCTATTATTTCTCTGTGCAATGAGTGTTGTTATGCAAAATTTTGTCAATCTTGATTTGTTTCTTCTCTTAAAGTCTGGATTCCAATTGTTTCTTTATGAGGTAAATTACATCCTCCTTACTGTTTAATTCCATGAGTGATCTTTTTAGCCAGTGTGCTCATTCCGTCATTTTTCTGTCTTACTAATAACCTATGAAATGCCTATTCAACATATTCCAATTAAATTAGTATTTTTAGCTAAACAATAAAGAAAAAACAGCCAGTCTCCTTTAAACAATAGTCCACAGGATCAAAGTAACACAATATTTCTTTAGATTTTTTTTCTTGTGGAAAGTTGGTTGTTTTTATAATTGCCAGTCTGCTTTAAAAAGGCCAATTAAGAATTTTCAAGTTTTATCCTGTTAATATTTATAAGTTTTATGATTCTATATTATGATGCTATTTGCTCTATAACTACTTTTGTTTAATCATCGGCTTAGGGTGGACCCGGGATAAGGGGAGCCAGAGGAAACAGAGGGGAACCAGGAGTGACGGTTAGTACTGGGTACTTAATTTCTGGGACTTTATTTTTCAGTCGTTTCACAAAAACAAACTTTATTTTTCAGTCATTTCACAAAAACAAAATCAAATGGATTCACACACAAGGAAGACAAGCTTGGAAAAAATCTGAAGTTTCTTCTCAGCTGAGCACACATATCATTTTAGCTCACAGCAAATACTATATAAATCTTTATAAGATTAACAAGTCCAGCAATACAAATATCTGACACTTGGATTCAATTGAACTCGGTCCAGTTTATTAAATAAATAATTTAAATATACTGCAACACAGACAAAGTCACTTGATCGTTTTCTCTCAAATTGTTAAATGAAATAGTAAATCTTCCTGTGTCTTTGAATAAAACTGAATTGATTTTGCAGAAACAAACTTTTGCATGTCTCAACTTTTATTCTCCACTAAACATTTTAACATTACAGTGATGAAAATAAGTATTTTATACGCTGACAATTTTTCAGGTTTGTGCACTTGAAGATTGGAGAGGTTTGTTATTTTCATCAGTGAGAGACAGAATCTGAACAGAGACCCACAAAATTAGATTGTAGATTTTTTTGTTATTGATTTACATTTTATGGCATGAAATAAGTATTTGATACAAAAGAAAAGTAAGACATAATAAAGAAACCTTTGTATACAGTTACAGAAGTCAGGTGTTTCCTCCAGTTTTTAACCAGGTTTGTACACACTCTAGCAGGGATTTTGGCCCACTTCTCTCCCCAAACATGGGGAGAGAAGGTTTCAGGTTTCAGGGCTGTCACTGGGAACATGAGTTTCAAATCACTCCAAAGAATTTTTTTTTAATCAGTGTAACATCTAAAGACTGCCGGCTTCTGACAGCCATGATTTATTTTCAGTGCCTTTACTTGGGGAATAAGGTTGTTACCCAAAGTCTCATAGCACATGGTCTCATATATGTTTCAGTTCCTGTCCCTTTCACAGAAAATCACCTCCAAGTTATGATATTTACACCTCCATGCTTAATGATTGGGGTGATTTTTGTTAGGATCATACTCGTTGCTCTTCCTCCTCCAAACACAGTGACTGAACTTTATACCAAAAAGTTCAATACTGATTTCCTCTGACCGCAGGATGTTCTGCAATGTCTCATCTGGATCATCCAGAAGAAATTTAAAACAGTCCTGGACATTTGGTTCAGCAGGGGAGCACTGCAGGATTTTAATCCATGACAGCGTAGTGTGTTAGTGAAGGCAAATTTTGAGACTATGGCACTCGTAAGGTGATTGACCAGATCCTCCGGTGTTGTATCTTGAGTTTCTTCCATAATTGTGCCAATTGTGCTTGCTTCCTCTCTGAGCCCATTGTCCTGCAACCCCCAGGACAATCGACTGGGCATCTACATGTCAGCCTTATGTAGATCTACAATTTTGTTCCTGGTGTCCTTAGAAACGCTTCGGTTTTGCCCATAGTGTTGACTGGAGTTTTTTTTTATCCAGATGCAATTAGTTCAGTAAGAAGTGGAGGATAGGATGGCTTATTAAATATGAACTAACAGGTCTGTGAAAAACAAAATTCTTCCTGGTTGGTAGGTGATCAAATACTTATTTCATGCAATAAAATAAAAGTTAATGATTTAAAAATCATACAATGTGATTTTCTGGATTTCTTCTTTTAGATTCTGTCTCACAGTTGCGGTGTACCTACAATGGATGTTACAGACCTCTCCACTCATTGTAAGTGGGAAGACTATCAAGTACTTGGACAGAAAGATGGTGTATGTGACATGAAATACATATTACACAACTCGACCCTAAAAACAAAGCTATGCGATTCTCGATTGAACACTTGGCTCTTTGTTTTTTGTTCCTCCTTCATTCTTGCACAACTGATCTGTGGTTTCTTGGTGGGTTTTCATGGATAAGAAACACATAAACTCAGGATGCGCATGGTTGAACAGTAAAATAATAAACACAGTTAAAGATTGTTTTGACCATGACTGCCACTATACTGAAACTCAGTTTTGGTTCGCATTAACCCCTCTTTTCTGGCTGCTGTTGCAGGAAAGCTGCCTGCACTTTTCACACTGTAATAAAATGAAACTCCAACAGCATGAAAAACCAGATTGCAGATGACTGAAGTGTCCAAATGAAAGTCATGCTGTAGATCCCACCACAGCGATGGTCAATAGTAGAAATAGTAGAAGTGATGTCAATCAGAGGCTGTATGTCACTCTTAAGTCACCTGTTTGACATTTTATAGATCAGGGACACGTCTCAGAAAAATAAAGTAATTTTTAAATTAAAATTATGTGTAACAATAAATGAATTGTTTTTGGAGGGATAAAGAGATCTTGGAGCTTTTAGTAAAGTTAATATGTTTTGATTTTAGATACATATTTAATAAAGAGGCCTAAACTATCAAATTGTATGAGGTAAAAGTGTGTTTTTTGTGCCTCTGATCTCTATGGGTGAGCAGTGTTGCCTATAATCTCAAAATACAACTAAAGAAGCTTTAAAACATTGATTTCATGGAAATTCCAACACAAGACCACAAAAATTGACCATGCTAAAACTTTTTATGGTGTTCTTTACACATCGGAGCTCTCGTGTCTTACAGGGTGAAACCAGATTAATTAATTTTGGTTTGTGAATGTGAGACAAATGTTTCAATTGTTTTAGTCCTTTAGTATTTTATCGACCTCATAAAAAAAATGCCCTGGCTCATCAAACTTCATATCATTTTAACCTTGATCCTTTGTTGTTGTGGTTTTTATAGGGACCCCAGGGACCTATGGGGGAAATCGGTCCATCTGGACCTCCAGGACCGCCTGGTCCTCAGGGACCCAGTGGACTCTCCATTCAGGGACCCCCAGTAAGCCTGCATTTGAGTAATCGTTCACCCCTAAGTATAATGACACATTTACTTTACTTGGAAAGGGTGTTGCACATTAAACACTTCAGCACGTCGTGTAAATGTGGCAGATTTAGCGGTCGATGCTAATATTTGTCTGGATATGTTGTCGGTATAACAAGATTCAAATAGCATTCGTAAAATAATGTATTTCAAAAGTCTTATAAACACACGATCAATATGCAGCATCTACAAATCTACACATGAACACAGATTTGATTATTTTACCTTTTAGGCATTTTTACAGACATTGAAAATAACACATCATTGAGTCATCACTCATTCGCCAGGCTAATTATAAATGGTGTTTGTCTCCTTGTTCAATACACATGGCAGCCATATTCGGTCTTTTTTTGGGGGTTGATGAGGAACATTTATTTTTCTTTCTTGGAATTGAGACTTCAGAACTCTGCATTATTCTCAATTTTAAACATTCATTACAATAAAAGATTGCAACGTTCATAATTGCATTGGACCTATGCATTAGTGTTTTCATGATGAAAATCTTACTAAATTTTAGCTTAAACAATTTTAAATTTTTTTGGCCTTGAAATTGTGTCAGGAACCTCAAACAGAAACAGAAACATGTACAAATCCTGAAAGCTGCTGAATCAAACTAACTGGTGTAGTTTGATTCAATAATTTTTTTTCATCCATTCATTTGTTGTTGTTGTGTTTTAGCTTCCATTCAAAACCACAATGTCACTGGGCAATTTAGTGACAAAGTTTCTTTTCAGGGCATTCGTGGAGAAAAGGGAGAGAGAGGTGATGGTGGCACAGGAGGACCAATGGTGAGAACATCCATGTTTTATGGAAACAATAAATATAATCAAGGACTCATTTATATTTTATTCCATGTATTGATTCTATCCCAAACTACTACAAGTATAAAAAGGCTGTGAAATTTCTTCACTTTATGGGCATGATTACAACAGCGAGCAGTGTCTGCTTTTCTTTTAAGGAAAATATTACCTTTAATACCTCTGTTTTTTTGGTGTGTAACTTTTACTTGGACGGATGAAGAGATTTTAAACAAGAGCTTAGAAGGATAAGGATAGTAAAGAGATTAGAGGATCACGAACGTTTAAATTGCGCCTTGTGTTCGTGTTGGAGCAGAGCTGGGCCGTTTTTGTTGCTGTCACATTTGCACATGGACAGCGAGCAATCTAATGGAATCACTGAGTAGTGAATAATTACTACCAACGTCCCCATTATTGGGCAGTGAACCAATGAAAGTAGTAATGAATTAATTTTATGGTTTTCTCCTAAGGAGTTTGAGACACCAGCGGAAATAAAGTGAAAGTTTTCATAACTCAGCGTTCCAAAATGGGTTTTGATTTCGTTGTTTCTCTTTCTGCAAATTGTTAGGGAGTTTTTAGTTGCTTTGATAAATGAATGAACAAAATGTGCATATTGAAAACACTAATAATGACTTCTAAAACACTTATAGAAGTTGTCTTGTGCCAGAACTCAGTCAGTATAAACAGCATTATGACATATTTAGATACTTTTTTTGACATGTTATTTGCTGTAGGAAATGCTGCTTCTGCTGTCTCTGCTGCTTTGGAAGTATAACTTTTACGACATCGCTGCTGCTGGGTGTTTATTTTCCATTTTACATAGAGTGAGGTAGACTAGTCTGGTGCACAGTGAAGATTTTCCATTCTGGTTTAACCTTGAGCCACTTCTTTTGCCCACAAAGGAGATATTTTTGGCAAACTACTTTGCTTTATAATATATAATAAATTATATATAAACATTTTTATTTAAGGTCAAATTAGGGAGATTTTTGGATGAAATCCATCAAATAAAAATTATTAGTAGTTTCTTCAATGTTTCATACAATTAATGCTAAACAATATTGTTGTTTTCCTCTTTGGAAACCAAGGTTTTCTCTATGCATCTCTACCCATTACTGATTTGTCCACATGCTTTAGCGAATAACGAATAAAAATGCACCTGGTCTATGGATCAAGTGGTTTGATGGCGCCATTACTCCGATTCTTACAGAGAATCTGTAGTATTGTAAATGTCCTTATATCTCTATAAACTACAAATGTAACCTTTCTTCCTTTAATCTGTATAATTTTCATCATAAATGACACCAGATGGAAGAAATTAGATCATTTAGTGGATCAGCTTGTTTCAGGGAATGCAACAGCAAACTGCTGATGTTTTACTAAGGGATCTGTACTGAGCAACGCAACAGGAAAAGATCAAAACTAAGTCATGTCACCTGCTACTGAGCAGGACTGGTTGCAGTTGTTGCTCCCATCTGCCAGTCAGTGAGGATGTCAAACCGAGACACTGATGCACCTTCAGAAGTCGCTGTCGGCCGGACAAATATTTCTTTCCGTGCTTTTTCTTCTTCTTCTTTTTCTTGGTCAGCCTTGAAACGTTTTCACTTTGTCTGACATTTCATAAACTCTTCTGAGTCAAAGGATTTCTGTCATGACATCAAACGCATTAGCTGGATTGAACAGGTGTTTGTTCTGATGCTGATGGGCACATAAACAGTTGTCAGCCAAAATGACTCATCATGTTGTTGCAGATAATGATGTCCTTGATGACTGTATACAGATACCTTTGGGATTTGTTTGGATGGTGTTTACTCTTTTATTCTTATATCTCACTCTATGCATATCATTAGACTTTAATAAAGACTATCATTCACAGCTATTTACCTGCACACCATATGTTTCCACAAGTCTTTTTTACATTTTTTTTAAATAAAAAGGGCAATAAAGGCTCCTCTCACAAGGAAAGAACAACTTGTTTCCTATGAGACCCGCTACACATTTTGATGGAGCACTACAGCTCTTCCTGACTGCATAGTCCTAATAATAAAACCCTCCAGTGCTGTCCTGTGCTGCTTTGTGTTACTGAGTAATAATGTGTTTTGAGAGAAAGGTATATGAATGATTGTGTGTGAAGCAGTGTGTGTAATGCAGCAGCTTCTACTGCTTTTATTTATAATATATGAGGAACCAAAGAGAATATCACCACCATGAAGCATCAATTATCTGTCTTTTTTTTATACTTCCTGTTTCCTTGTCTTTCCCTGCTGTAAATTTTGTGTAATCTTGTCTTGAGCATCTACTCCACCTTGGTTTCAATTTGACTGTGAAAAATGCTGCTCCAGTCCATGGCAGAGAGTCTGTGGGTTTGGGTGTGCGTTGGTCTTTCTCATTTTTCATTCTTTGTTCTTTTTATTAGTCTGCCTGTGCGCTTGTGTAATTTATCAGTTAATATGTTTTGCTTAGTGCGAAAGAGGGATGTGGGTGCTCTTTTGATTGTCTCCTTGTAGATATGGGGCAGATGTATGTCCTTTCACACTCTTATGTTCTCGTGTTGCTCAACACTTAATCTCAGAAAGTCTTAGCTGTGCGATCTGGAGTATGCGCTTGCAGATCTTTTTGTGTGTCGACCTGCAGCAGCGAGATCCTAATTCTGATGTATCAGAATCAGCTGCACCGCTGATTCAGTGGTTAGAAAGCACATATGAAGGAATGATGAGCAAATTCATATTCTATAAAATCTTTGGTTAAATAATTACATTAGGGGTGCTTTTGCGCAAGGGAAAGGCCCACCCACATATTAAGGCCTTGGTCCTCGTGGCGGTGGTCGCAGGTTCGATTCCTGGCCTGGTAACATTTGCTGCATGTCTACCCCTCTCTCATTACCCTATTTCCTGTCGAACTACTTTCAAATAAAGGCCACTAGAGCCAACAAAACCCTTAAAAAATAATTACATTAGATAATATACAGGCTGCACAGTGGCGCAGTTGGTAGAGCTGTTGCCTTGCAACAAGAAGGTTCTGGGTTCGATTCCCGGCCCCGGCCTTTCTGCATGGA
>CAEGAF010069930.1:0-17686 GCA_903067075.1 Micropoecilia bifurca | reverse complement strand
AGCAGCAGGGGGTGAGCTAAACCTGTTGAAAAACTGGTTAAACTGGTTTGCCCTGTCCAGACTCCCTGCTGTCAGTGTAACACACAGGGCTTCAGTAATTGATTTGTGCTTTACTTTTTTATGGGTGCACTGATCATATAAAACAACAATTATTTATGAGCTTAAATGTATATTCTCCGAATACTGTAATTTTCTGATGCACACAGGTTGAAATATATGCACACACTTCCACTCTTAAGAGAAGCGCTAATTGGGAGCCTGCAGAGAAAACTCTTGCTTTGTTTTATTTTTTGTCATCAAAGTTTCTGGCATAATTCTGGCTATTTGACTTATCAGAAATTCTACATTACGTTGTTATCATGGTGCAGATAATCTTTTGAAGCATGTTCTCCTGATTGTAACAACAGATTGATCAGTAAACTAGAACAGCAGGATCTCTCACAAGAACTTTAGATCGGTCACTTCCAGGATGTTTGCTATAGATATCCACGTCTTCCATGCTATCATCTCATGGAACTGGACAGAAAAAAAAAACATTTAAATGTCAAATGTCACCCATTTATGTTCTCCTTATCATTTCAGGACTTCAGCACAAGTGGGAAAACAGGTCGTCACTGGTTTGACCCCTAGCAACCTTGGTAAATAGAAAGATACCTGCAGAAATATTTATATTGAAGAAATTAAGAAGATAGTTTGTATAAATGTTTTCCTTCTTCAGTTATGATTCATAGGAAGCATACATTACATTTACATGTCACCCTCATGCACTATCAGTACCTTTTAACATACTTTTTCCTTCCAATCAAAATTCTAAATGACTGAGATATAGTTTGGACATTATTAATGTATTAATTATTATTAATTATTATTAATGTAACAAATAATGTAACAATATATTCCATTATTTGTTATGATTTTTGAGCCAGGCCATAGCAAATTTTACAAATCACATATGTGAAATAGGAACCTTTTTTTCCCAAGAGAAGTACAGGGCAATATGTACCAAATGCTAAAGTAACCCCCCTGGACCCCAGCAGAGTGGTCATATGCTGGACACCAAGGTAGGTCCACAGCGGGTCAGACCAGGTTCAGCCCAAAGCCCATGGCAGCCAGTTACCCACCATCCTCTGGAAGGAAGATTTCCCACCACCAATTTCCCCCATACAACAGCCCAACACCCCCAACCAACCCCTCAGGGTACCAACACTCCAACATTGATATTCATTTTAAGCTTTTTTTTTTGCCAAAAACTCTGTCTTAAACGTAATGTACACTCTGAATGCTGCTGACGAAAGCTATGAGCTCCAGGAGGGAGGAGGAAGGGAGAGAGGCTCCAGCAGCACACAGCACACAATTCAGAATGAGAAAAAAGCCCATTATAAACAGATTAACTCTTAACTCGTATTTTAGACTGCCTATTGCTAGCAGATCTTCTGTCTCAAAGTGCAGCCTTTCTGAATGACGGCCTTATTGCAGCAGTACCAGTTTACTTTACTTGGACCTAACAGGAACAATCTGGAGTCAACACACAGCTTCAGTTATTATAACTAAAAGCAGCCATCAGGAACCCCAAACCTTCTTGCTGCAAGGCAACAGTGCTACCAACTGCACCACTGTGTAGCCTCTCACGAGGCCAGTAAACGTCATTATCTGTTTCTATCACTCATAAAACCAGTAAGAAAAATACGATTATTGTTTTAAAATACAAATCCAACTGTTTTTTTTATTATCTAAAGCATATGGTTTAAATTTAGTCGTTTTCTGTTTTAAAATCAGTAGGAAACAAACAAAGCATGTCACATTGTTCCCCTTATTAACAATATAGCTTAAGATACAGTGGCCAAGGTAATAACTTTAGTAGAATTGGTTTGATTGACGACATTTAAAAAATGGTATTTCCGAGCTCTGCCGTGGCACAGAACGCTGAAATGTGATATTTCCGAGCTCTGCCGCGACCCTGAACGCCACAGACTTAACTCGGCTCTGGCGTCCAGTCGGGTCAGCTAAGCGCAGCCCGTCACTCTGGTTTGTGACCTGCTGAGTAGAAATGGGAGCTTCTTGATTTCACACCTGACATCGGTGATTATAACGGATCCGAACGTCATCTGTGTGGAATAGCTTGATATTTACAAAGCTGGGTGTCGCTTCTTTTGACGAAGAAAAACTTCGCCCCGAAGCTGATAAGGAGCTTGGGCCCGTGTCGCTTATGGTGAGTGCCCGCTGCTGCGCTGCGGCCTACGGGCTCTCCTGGAACTCGAGACCCGCGGCTTGCAAGTGGAACGTTAGGCCCACGGGGTGTTGCTGACCTATTTGGTTAGGTCCGTTTCTCGCCATTATAGTTTAATGGCGTGAAACACACACATCCTTACGTCTTTCTGTGACCAATAATTATTGGGATTGATGTTGGACAGGGGTAACATTCAAAGCCGTAATTGATTAGCAGCGTTATGCTACTGAATGCTAACCGGATAACACTGGCTAACATGTAACTGTACTGAAAGCTCTGGAGTTAGTTTACGAAATGCCTTTGGGAGGCCTGTTTATTTCAGCAATGTATCAAATGGGATTTGTTAACCATTAATTTATGCGTAACGCTAACTTTTGGATATGTCCTAAAAAATAATCAGGGTAATTATCCTCCGTTAGCTTTGTCAAATATGGCTGCGCCTCCCTGTTAAATGCGCATAAAGTGACTGTGTTCGTCTTTTTAACACTTGATAAGTTCGAAGTTACTCTCGAAATCGTAGATGAAGCTACGTAATATACACATAAAGTATTTTTAGGCGAATTGGTTGGCAAATACTTAAGTTTATCTGGCTCGATACTTGCTACTCTTAGTAGCTGTGTGTCGTAGTGCTAGCAGTGCAATGCTTCATGTGAGCAGAAATAATACAGTTGGGAAGATCACGCTGTCGGGTGACTGTAATCTTTCCCAATTTACAATCATAATATCTAAAATCAACTTTCATCTTTGTATTCAGTTAGATAATTGATCTTATTTATATGGTAACTAAGCTGATATCAAGACAAATGTCTTCAGTTTTCTCTCCAAGTGTCCATATACAATGCAGTTAAGTTCAACCACAAGACAATTGGGTATATTAAATGATGGACTGCAGTAAGTCACATAATACCGACTAGTAAACAGTTGTCTCTGTAAAGAAACCAGCAGATCACCTCAAGTCGTCGCTTAATGCAATCATGCTTCCTAAGCAAACACAGTGGAGAGCAGCAGGTCAAAGCCTCCAGCAGAGTGAGGAGCCGCCTGATTGGTGAAACACAGACATACACAGAGGTGCTGGGTTTGCCATAAACAATAGAGAGAAAGTATAGATATAGTATCAATATTTACAGTGAGTGGAGTAGTGGTGGAGTAGGCATAACGGGCTGGGAAAAGTCTGATTAATTTGTCTTCCATTTGCAAATGAATCAGAAATACTGAGATGGTTCAGGAAAAACTAGACCTTCAACTATGAGCTTTGTCAAAAAAGAAAGTTTTAATCTCAGACTCAGGAATAGGCAGAGGTTTAAAGAGGAGCAGCAAAAGCAAATGAGGTGGATTAGCAGAGCTTGACAACAGCCAATGGTGTCATTTAGGACATGTTACTGTAGAATATTATATCTGCTGCCTGGATATTAAGCTGTGTTTGCACGTCATGGCGGTTATAAAATTGTTATACAGTAAATGGTCTTCAGTCAGAGGCCTCTTCACATTTATTGCAAGACCGACTGCTATCGGAGAAACTTCCAGAACTTAGCTGCATTGCACCATACTTTTAAGAAGCATAAATGATATAAGTTACGACATTTCAGTGATATTTGGCATAAATAAACCATTACTGAATTGAATCAAAAATTTAACAAGGTGTCTGGCACACAACGAGCTAACAGAACAAAATGCTCTCATTTTCTGTTAAGTTTAGAGTGGATGCTAAAATCAGAGAAATGTGGTCTCAGGTTTTTGTTGTTTTTTTATTAATCAAAGGTCTTGCTGTAACTTTGGATTTACTGATGTTGTTTTGCTGCTTTCAGTTTGCCTTGAAGCTGAACTCCGATCTCTGAATAGTCACACAGCCAAGCTGAGCTCTAGTTGCAAATTAAAAACACACTCATTGTCACAAGCGAAGGGGAAGAACTCTGCAGCTGTTGCAACATGGTAGCCATATTGAAGTGGGACCTCTGGTGGTCCAGGGCCCTCTGACTTAGAACTTTCCAGATTTCTCATGCAAGGTGGGGTTCTGGTAGAGTTGACCGGCCTGGAGCTCGGAAATTCTGACTGGGAATATTTTTTGGCCAGTCACACAAATAAACATTTTTAAAATCCTCCTACCACTTCATATTGTCCAGTCGGCACATTCGATCACTAAAGTCATTGTTTATATATTCCCTAGTTACTGGTTCCTAGCTGGCTTCTCTTCCTAGCATGGCCTATTGCAGGGGTCCCCAACCCCCGGTTTTATGTGTTATTTAAGTCTGAAGGATCTTTTATTTTAAAATCCTTAAGCTGGATGTTCTCGGTTACTTGTGCGCTAACACTGAGCCACAAGCAGCAAAATGAGTAAGAAACATATCAGAAGCCTTTGGAAAGTCTCTTACAGATAACACCCCCCACCCCCCAAACCCCTGTCAACAAAGTTTCTTCTCCCCCGGTCACCGGTCCGCGGTAAGAAAGAGGTTGGGGACCACTGGCCTAATGTGTCCAGTCACTGGAGAAACAAACTGTTGCTTTCTACTTAGTTGATTTCTGCACCTTTTTGGTGGGGTTGTGAAGAAACACATAATATAAGCTTATAGTGTTGTTTAAAGTAAAAAGATGCTCTTTAAATTAGGGATGCACAGTATATTGGTATCAGTCCGATTAATAATTAAAAAACTGGACAGATATTAACTCGTGTCAAAAGGCAAAGGAAATGTAAACATCGGTTCTCAAGCTATATTTTCATATTGGTGCATTTCTTCTTTAAATTAATAAATTACAAATATGTTGGCATAAACATGCTTAAAATCTGAAGAAAAACGTTTAGAAAATGATGTTCACCAAACCTCTTAACTTCTTGCTGCTGTTTGCAGAGATCCTGTTCCATAAAGCTCATTTAGACGAAGGAAGCAGCTACACACACATGTTCCAGTCTCCTTCCATTCAGTTGATTGAATGAGTAACACGCAGCCTCACACCTGAGAGCTGTGATTGGGCACTGAGCCGGACAGGGCAGCCAACAGGGGAGTCAGGTAAGACCTCAGATTTTTTTATTTATTTTTTTTTTTATGCATTTATTTTTTAATTTTATTTGGAAAATAATGGTTGAAGGAGCTAACATCAAAATGAATCTGATTTCTATAAAACATCTATTTCTTGTTTCAGGACACTTTTATAGCTAAAAAACTCCCCGATTCATTTAGAGTTCTGCATTAAGACATTTTGTTGATTTCTGTTTTAAAGTCAATCATCATACCATCAAAAATGACCCAACTTACTTTTTCATATAGAGGAGATTGTGTGTTGCTCTTTCTTCAGGCTAGCCATCATGGCGGATGTGGACCCAGACACCTTGCTGGAGTGGCTGCAGATGGGTCAGGGCGATGAGCGGGACATGCAGCTCATCGCCCTGGAACAGCTGTGCATGCTGCTGCTGATGTCGGACAACGTGGACCGCTGCTTTGAGACGTAAGGCGTTAAAACCCAGACATTTGCATTCCATCTGGTGTGCGAGCTGGTGGCTCAGAACGTCCCCTCTGCCTTTTCGTCCGTCAGATGTCCTCCTCGGACGTTCCTACCAGCACTCTGTAAGATCTTTCTGGACGAGAGCGCGCCAGACAACGTGCTGGAGGTGACGGCCCGCGCCATCACCTACTACCTGGACGTGTCAGCGGAGTGCACCCGAAGGATTGTGGGTGTGGACGGCGCCATCAAGGCTCTGTGTAACCGCCTGGTGGTGGTGGAGCTCAACAATAGGACCAGCAGAGACCTGGCGGAGCAGTGTGTGAAGGTAGAACGCCACAGAGGGCTGGGCGACAATAGACATGTGATCAATATCAGTCTGATAGAATATTCAATATATAGAATATTTATGAACTCTGACCCAGAACTGAACAGCATTCTGGGAGACATGGACAGAGAAAAGGTTTTAGCTGCTCAACTTCTTATGGCTAGCTAAGCAAGGTTGGTGGCATCAACTAACTCACTCATTCTTTGGTTACCTAGCAACCAAAGAATGGGTGGAATCATGGAGAAAGTTTAAGTTAATTAAGACCAACCTGTCGGCGCAGACAGGATTTGGCTTGTGCTCTTCCCATTACCGTAATTTCTGAACCGTTCAACATGTCAAAAAAATTCCAAAAGTGCAGAAAAGCTGAGACTTTGCGCTTTCAGGGCATATAAGAGACATTACGGTTGTCACCCCGGAAGGTTTGACATGAGCTTGACCAATCACAAGGAAGATTCTCCGCTGTGTCATATCTGTCACCCAACCTTCTCTGTATCGTAACTCCTGAACGGTTGGTCGCATTAAAAAAATTCAAAAAGTATTAGAAAGTGCATAAAATAAGCTTTTCAATGGTGTATCACAAGTGCAAATTGCAGCAGATATTAGAGTAAATATTTTTGTTACGAAATTTCCCTGAGCAGCTTTGTATTGCATTAGTGGAGTAGCGGCGAGAGAGAGAGAGAAAACGGCAAAGGACGAGCTGAAAACACAGAAAAATTATGGAAATGTCTAAAAAAAAATCCTCCAGACTGATAAAGAGTCACAGAAGGCTGATGTCTGAAGACAGTGAACATGAGAGACACAACCAGCGAACCAGGTTGTGTAAAACGTTTATACAAGCCAACGTTGGCCATATGAATGTTGCACAGCAATTGGCTAACTGTTAGCTCCATCTTGGTTCCTGCATCATTTGTGCAATAATTATTTACGATGCTGAAAATAAAATTGTGGTTTTCCAAAAATAATATCCTATGTAATATTTTTACCTAAAGTGATTTTTGCAAAAAGAAAAAAAAATCACCACCATTTTGTTTCTGCCAAAAGATGAATTGTGGAAAAAAACAACAACAAATGAGCCATGTGAGGGATTGGTCACCTGTCCAGTGACCTGTCCAGTGTGTCCCCTGCCTCTTGCTCCTGATCACTGGAGATGGTACCAGCATCCTCTCAACCTGAAGTGTGATAGATAAAGTATGGATGGATCCAGAGTGGGATTCTGTCTGCAGCTGGAGAGGAACTGCTTTAGAGCCTCCCACAAAAAATGAAAATGCCTGAAATAATTTAATAAAAAACCAGGCCTAAAACCTAGTAAATTGGAGGCCAGGCTTCACAGTTTATATATTACATAAATGTTTTCTCTACATTTATGTAATATAGTTGAAAGTTGAAATTGTTCATCTGAAACTGTTTGCCCCTATCATCTGGAAGTTTTTGTTCAGTAATAAACCTAAAAATTTCAATTCCGATTTTTGTTTTTTCTCTCTTTAAACTGTTTGTTTACAATTTTTAATATACAGGAATGTTAAATAACTATCAAATACTGAAAGCTGAGTATGTTCTGGAAAAAAGAGCAAAATTTCAGACTCATTGCACATTTTTTGAGAATTTTACAGCCATAAAATCAGAAAAATACCCGGCGACCCAGTTACAATTATGGTCTTAAGAGGGTTAAAAAATGTCTAATTGAGGGTTTCCATTCTTCAGTTGTGAGAAATAGTTTTGTGACAAACTGTTTGACGTCCATGTCTTTGAACCCATGTGCCTGTGTGCAGGTGTTGGAGTTGATCTGTACCAGAGAGTCTGGTGCTGTCTTTGAGGCAGGTGGTCTGAACTGCGTTCTCAGCTTCATCAGAGACAGCGGCCACCTGGTGCACAAGGACACCCTCCACTCCGCCATGGCTGTGGTGTCCCGCCTGTGCAGCAAGATGGAGCCTCAAGACTCCTCTCTGGAGACTTGCGTTGAGTCCTTGTCCAGCCTCCTCAAACATGAGGACCACCAGGTCACTACACGGCAGGCGGTTGCTAATGAAACCTCTAGGTAAAGTTTTGGATGGTATAATCTTGAACATGATGTTTCCTGCAGGTTTCAGATGGAGCTCTGCGCTGCTTTGCCTCGCTGGCTGATCGGTTCACTCGAAGAGGAGTGGACCCGGCTCCTTTAGCTAAACACGGCCTGACGGAGGAGCTGCTGTCCCGCATGGCGGCCGCCGGTGGCACCGTGTCGGGCTCTTCCTCATCCTGTAAACCGGGTCGGCCTTCCACAGGGGCCACCCCCTCCGCCGCCGACTCCAAACTGAGCAACCAGGTGTCGACCATCGTCAGCCTGCTGTCCACACTGTGTAGGGGCTCTCCGCTGGTCACACATGTAGGTCCACACCATTTCTCTCACGCTTGCATAGAGGAGGAGAACGAGTTTGTGTGTGCGCCTGCTAACCTCCATCCCGTGTTCAGGACTTGCTGCGGTCGGCTCTGCCTGACTCAATGGAGTCTGCGCTGGGAGGAGATGAGAGGTGTGTGCTCGATACCATGCGGCTGGTGGACCTCCTGCTGGTGCTCCTGTTTGAAGGAAGGAAGGCTTTGCCAAAGTCCACAGCAGGATCAGCGGGCCGGATCCCTGGTCTGCGACGTCTGGACAGCTCTGGAGAGCGATCCCACCGACAGCTCATCGACTGTATCCGCAGCAAGGACACCGACGCTCTGATCGATGCCATCGATACAGGAGGTGAGCCTGCTTTCATGTTGTTCATCATCCAGGTTAGTTACCAGGCTACTAACCGATCACTAACATTCTGGCATTAAAGCTGCACTATTTAACTGTTGTAAAAAAATTTGTTTTCTTGTTTTTTTTCCACATTTCCTAAAATTGTCACTATGTTGTTACAGTATAACATGAGACAGCTGATCTGTGAAAAGACAGAGCTCCTCCACCTAGCTTTAGTGTTCTTGGCAGGCTCTGTTGTGGTGAACCAGTGCAACACAGAGCAAGGGGGAGGGAACGAGCAGCAGGTACACAAGGTTGATTGACAAGGTTGATTGACAGCATTGAAACCCTCCTCCTGTCTCTGATTAGTTGTGTCTGGGTGAGTGTATTTCTGCAGATGGCAGTAAGACCACAGGGAGAAGGCAGAGAAGCTCTTTTTTTTTTTTTATATTTTCTATTTTGCTTAATATTAATAGCAAAATGTTTTGATTTAATTAGTGTTCCTTTCAGCAAATGGCCTTTTTTAGAGCTTTTCTTTAAATGATTGAACTAAATTAGTTGACAGTTATTTCAACAATCGACTAAATATAGAAGTGTCAGCGAATATAGAAGTGCAAAGCTCTACAAAAAAGGGCTTTACCTTTTTTTTGAAAGACCTGTGGACTTGGTTCTGCAGCCGAGTTTGACCAGTTATAATAAAATGTGCTCTCTCTCAGCTTTTGAGGTCAACTTTATGGACGATGTTGGACAGACGCTGCTCAACTGGGCTTCAGCTTTTGGCACACAGGAAATGGTAAAGAAACACAAAAACACAAGCTAAGGGTTTCCATCAGACAGGGTTTTTGCAAATAAGCTGAGCAGCTCTGTGCTTGTCGTTCCAGGTGGAGTTTTTATGTGAACGGGGTGCAGACGTCAACAGAGGTCAAAGGTCATCCTCGTTACACTATGCTGCGTGCTTCGGGCGGCCACAGGTAGCCAAGGTAAACGGAGGCACAGTGAAAAGAAACCATGTCAGGGAGACTGAAGCGTGAAGGCGTGTCGGTGTGATCCTGTGGGTTTGTCTCGTGTCAGACTTTGCTGCGTCACGGAGCCAATCCAGACCTGAGGGATGAGGATGGAAAGACCCCCCTGGACAAAGCCAGAGAGAGGGGACACAGTGAAGTGGTGGCTATACTGCAGTCACCTGGTAAGTTCAACCCATAAACCAGCTTCTAGATGAAATATTGATAGTGTTGCTCAGCAGCAGCGTCTGCTTCTTCACCTGTAAAGGGACAGTATTACGTAAAATTGACCCTTTTGAGATGTTCATAATGTTGCAATATAATTTCCTCATCAAACTCATACCTGGAGCGTTGCCTTGATTCTTTCATGGATGTTTGAGAAATCCTTTAATCTTCATAGCAACCATTCAGCTGTGCAAAACACCTGGGTGGGTCTGGAATGGGCCTGGAAACTACATAATACCCCTTGAAAAACTCTAATATGTGTATGATTGAAATAGATCGTTTTCTGGGAAATATAATCCAGTATGGGACATGTTAACTGACCCTTAGATGTTTCTCTTCCAGGGGACTGGATGTGTCCAATGAACAAGGCTGATGACAAGAGGAAGAAGGATGCAAGTAAGGAGGAAGAGGAGAGCACTGAACCCAAAGGAGATCCAGAAATGGCTCCCTACTACCTTAAGAGACTTCTGCCTGTTTTTGCACAAACCTTTCAGCAAACCATGCTGCCTTCTATTAGGTAAACTCATCCACTCTTCCAATGTGCTGATTTTTGTAACCTTAAGTTAAAAGACTAGTTGTTGCTGACCATGTAAAATTAAAGTGAACCTCAACTTGGATCAGAACTCCAGTGGCTTGTATCTTTATTTTTCACAAACAAACTCATGTGAAAGATCTTCCAACTGGTCAAAATGAATAAGATTAAAAATATATATATATTTTGTGGTTTTTAGGAAAGCAAGTCTGGCTCTGATCCGAAAGATGGTTCACTACAGCAGCGAAGTTCTGCTGAGGGAGGTGTGTGAGAGCGAGACGGGACACAACCTGCCCACAGTCCTGGTGGAGATCACTGCCACTGTCCTTGACCAGGAGGTAAGCTACAGGAGAGCAGGGATTACAGGGGCTCAGCCCTCGTGAACAGCAGACACTCACCTTAAGCTGCTGAACTCAGGCTGCAGAAAACAGAGCAGCAAATGAATAACCTATCAACTTTCTGTCTGATAAATCTGATTGTTTCTCTAAAAGATGCACAGACGAAATAAATTAATGTAAGCTGTAGGGCTACCCAATTATATTTAAATCATTCATTTATTATGGAACAGTAATCCATGTATCCCACATGAAGCATGGTGCACTATATTGACCATGAGCAATGTAGTGTCCTTAACCAACTAGACTGGAAATAAACTTTAATGTATTACAAGATTTTTTTCTGAGAAGGAACTCTAAGCTTCAAACTGTTAAAGTGGCTTTTAGTAGTTGTCTTTGGGAATTAAACTCCAAATATTCTTATGTACTGTATTTTCCGCACTATAAGGTGCACCTAAAAACCTTCATTTTCCTCAAAAGCTGACAGTGCGACTTATAATCTGGTGGGCCTTGTATATGGACCACTATTGAACAACTACGGTAAGCAGCCGCCAACTTCATTTTCCCCATAGAAGAAGAAGAGCGCAGTGCATGCTGGGACAGTTGTCAGAAGACTGGTTTGTTAATAAAGTTTGACTGACCTATCTATCAACCGACTGTCTAGAATCAGGTCACCTGCAGGTCATTTAGCACCACGTTCTCTACAAACATGCCGTGGGCGAACGGAGAAGGGTGACCATCGTCCGGCCCAGTCGCGGAAGCCTCTCCTCGCCGACCGGTGTCGGACTGTTTTGTTGACGTTCTTTAGGTCAACAAAGTGGCTTTAGACATTCATCCTTTAGTGCAGCTCCATCTAGTGGATGCATAACGTAACTCCAGCCTCTACTGTACCATCTATTCTACGCGCCTTGTATATGAAAAACGTTTTAAAATAGGCCATTCATTGAAGGTGCTCCTTATAGTGCGGAAAATACGGTAATCTAATGCTGCATATTGATTATTAAACAGGAATTAAAGAGATAAATGTGTTTACATACTAATACACATTAAAAAAAAGCCAAGAAGTCTGCAGTCGGTTCATCTGTTCTTACTTGTTAGGAAGTTTATATCTGATGGGTTCACTTATTTCACTGTCCCTTAATATTAATTAGACATTGTCTGACATTGATATATTGATGCTTGATCATAATGGGAGAACATGTTATTTTTTTTCTATACCTTTATGTAAAATATGTAGCATGCATAACTCCCAGACATGTGAAATGAAGTCTTATTGGACGCTTGTGTAATGTTTCTGGACTGAGCTGTTTGGTGTTTGTCAGGACGACGACGACGGACACCTCCTGGCTCTGCAGATCATCAGGGATCTTGTGGACAAAGGTGGAGATGTTTTTCTCGACCAACTTGCTCGACTGGGGGTCATCAACAAGGTGTCAACTCTGGCTGGACCTGCATCTGATGATGAGAATGAAGATGAAGCAAAGCCTGAGAAGGTAGACCCAGAAACCAGTGCTGCCATCTAGTTAAAACATCACTCCCACCCCCTTTGTTTATTTTTGAAATAATTGATTCTTGAATGCTTTGCAAATGTTTGCGTCTTTAGATCTGGTTAGTATTATGAAAACCTGCTAACCCCAGTGGCAGGGGCACTAGTATGTTTTTTTTGTATTAAAACCTTTTTTTTATTAAAAAAAAATTCTGAAATTGGTGCATTTCCAAGCAAATTTATTTTTGAAACAGCAAATTGCACAATGATATGGTAAGTAGAAATGTAGCTATTGTTACTGGTGTATCTAAAACCTCTTTAAAATAAACAAACAACGTTTGGTGGGGGGGTAAGGGAAGCCTGGAGGCCAGCCAGGCTTACGATATGCTGGGGGAAGCCCTGTACACTATTTGAATTGGTAAACTGTTTGGGTTTTCCCTGCAGGAGGACGAGGTTCAGGAAGACGCTAAGGAAGTCCAGCAGGGGAAGCCGTACCACTGGAGGGACTGGTCAATCATTCGAGGCAGAGACTGTCTCTACATATGGTCGGATGCTGCTGCCCTGGAGCTCTCTAATGGTTCCAATGGCTGGTTCCGATTCATCTTGGACGGGAAGCTTGCCACCATGTACTCCAGTGGGAGTCCGGAGGGGGGCTCTGACAGCTCAGGTACTTTGGATCTGCCTTTTTGCCACTCAGTCACTGAATTTGTGGTTTGTTTAATCACTCACCTCCCTCATCCTGCAGAGTCTCGTAGCGAGTTCCTGGAGAAGCTGCAGCGGGCGAGGAGCCAGGTGAAACCTGTAACAGCCAGCCAGCCCATCCTGTCCGTCGTCGGCCCCACCAAGCTGACGGTTGGGAACTGGTCCCTGACCTGCCTCAAAGACGGAGAGATCGCCATCCATAACTCTGATGGACAGCAGGCCACCATCCTGAAGGAGGACCTACCAGGCTTCGTGTTCGAGTCCAACAGAGGAACCAAACACTCATTCACTGCAGAGACGTCACTGGGTTGGTCTTCATCTACGATTCAAAATGTCAACAAATCTCAATGTCCAGAAGTCGCAGCATTGTTGATGACACAATCTCCCAGTCCTCTCCCACCACAACTCATTGTTGTTGTTGTTTAGTTCAATTTTTAGTAAAAACAACTACAAATTTTTATCAAAAAATGTGATGTCCAAAGTCCAAAAATAAATTAAAAAAAGAGAAAAAGAAAAGTAAATGGTCTTCCCAGCATTTCAGTCTTTGAAGAGGTTATGGGGTCAAAAAATCCCTGAAAATCCCTGAGGTAAAAGAAGGTCAATTAGTAACAGCAGTAAAAAAATAAAAATAAAATATATAGTTGTACTGTTTCAAAATTACATCCATGGATTAAATAAGTTTTACAGTTTCACTTGTTCAATAATTCATTAATCACATGTTGCACAACAACCATCAAGTCATTAAAGCCCAGGCATTAGAAGCACTGCACTAAACGCTACAAGCACCAGCATTTCTAAAGATGTCAAAAACATCATAAAAATGAATAAACGAGGTGGAAGTTTAGCTGAATTGTTAAGGACCCTTAAAACATTCACTAAAAATAATTTATTGGCCTACTTAAAAATCTTAAATGGTTTTATACACAAACTTAACAAAATTAAACAAACCCCACTGTGGAGTTCAGTGAACGCCAAAGTGGTAAAATGGACAAAACTGTAAGTAAAAACCGATCTGAGCAGTAAAATGAGCAACTCTCAACAGATTGATCTAAACAACTTGAATGTCAAGCAGCTCACCACTGAACCTGGTAACTCCACATCTAGTTAGCTTCGCGTTTGCTCCAGCCATGCACAGCCGTCACTTTTCTATCAACGCCCCAGGTGGCTGGATGAATGAACGGGTTGGTGAAGTTGGCTACATGTCAGCAGCTGTTTTCCTGCTGTGGCGACCCTCTAAAGAGCTCTGACGCCCCACACTGTGAGATGCCCTGCTATAGCTGGGTGTTTAGCTATGTTGCTGCATGTGTACAGGCTCAGAGTTTGTTACTGGCTGGACGGGGAAGCGGGGCAGGAAGCTCAAGTCCAAACTGGAGAAGACGAAGCAGAAGGTGAAGAGCATGGCCAGGGAGCTATACGACGACCACTTCAAAGCTGTGGAGAGCATGCCCAGAGGGGTGGTGGTCACTCTGAGGAACATCGCCACGCAGCTGGAGTCGGCGTGGGAGCTGCACATTAACAGACAGGTAGACCAACTCTGCCACACAACCTGTTGCCCACAGAGCACATCCCAGACATAGAGAGTGATCTGTGTATGTGATGTTTGCTGTTGTAGTGTCTTGAAGGGGAGAACACATGGAGGGACCTGATGAAAACTGCTTTAGAGAACCTGATTGTGGTCCTGAAGGATGAAAACACCATTTCTCCATATGAAATGTGTAGCAGTGGCCTCGTCCAGGCTCTGTTCACTGTCCTCAGTAATGTGAGTATCTGATGAAAGCAGCGACTTGCACTGTAAAAACTGACACATGCTAACAGGACTGCTTTGGATTGGCTGAATGCTACAAGTTCTGTAGAGATGGAAGCTCCACCCTACACCAGGAGGGAATGGGGAGTAAACTCTAAATCAGAATTTTTTTTTTGAATCTGCTCCTCATTAAACTTAATCAATAAACCGTGAGGCTGTAGCTAATGATTATTTTAGTAATCGATTATTCTGACAATCAGAAAAAAAAATTGGCACATTATGCAGATTTTATTTAACTGCTTAAGCCTCATTTATACAATATTAGAAATTCATGAGAAAATCCAAATAAACAAATAACTCAATCCTTTTTTTTAAATAAGAAAATATTTTCTCACATATCATTCCTTTACTGTACGCTTGATCATTTGTAGTAAATGATGTCCACAGTTCATATTTCTAAATGATTTTTCTAAGAAGTCTCATGAATCATCAGTTTTTGTGAAACTCTTCTAAGCTGAATTGGTTGAATAAGACTTTGAACTGATTAAGAACAATAAATGTATTTGTTGTTGAGCTCATATCCCTATTTATTCAATACTTTACCAGGAAAAGGGGCGTTTGAATTATAAATGTTTATTTTGTCTAAGGTTTCTGTTAAATTATTAATTTTGATTAACCCTGCAATTAACTCCATTAAAAATTTGAACCACTTCATTGTTTCATTGTCACATGACCAAACCCCTGCCCCTCCTGAAACAACAAAGGCAACAACTTGGTAACATAACTGATTAAAAATGACCAGGTTTTACCAATGGGAATGTCCAAAAAGTAAAAGAATGACTAATAACGGCTCATGTAAACGTTAATGCTGATATAAAGTGCATTGCTAGTTTTCTTCTTGAAGCTTCAGGAAGCCATGTGACTTGAAGCTGTTTTCTGTTTGGATTCCTGCAGAGTGCAGAGCCGGACATGAAACATGATTGTAAGCCTTTAATGGAGAGAATCAATGTGTTTAAGGCGGCTTTCAGCGAGAACGAGGATAACGAAAGGTAAACAGATTAAAACTTTGGATTACTTTTTACTTCTAATGCGGCTGAAGAGACGCTTCTTGGTTTGTGTTTTAAAAAGGCAAAGCTTCTGATAAATTATACTGCTTAAATGTAGTGGACTTTGCAACTTGTGTAAATATGAAGAACGTTGATCCTGATTGAGATTGGGTCAGGAAATGTATTTCAAATAAGGTTAAATACATTATATTGAATGTATTCAATATAATATAAATTGCATGTACCTCTCATATTATCTGGTAATAAATCCCAGCTTTGTGTGTGTGTGTGTGTGTGTGTGTGTGTGTGTGTGTGTGTGTGTGTGTGTGTGTGTGTGTGTGTGTGTGTGTGTGTGCGCGTGCGCAGCCGACCAGCTGTTGCCTTAATCAGAAAGCTGATAGCTGTGCTGGAGTCCATTGAGCGTCTACCTCTGTACCTGTATGACTCTCCAGGTTCCTCTTACAACCTGCAGGTGAGTTGCTGCTTGTTGTAGTCGTGACACCCGTCAGTCTTTTCTACAGCTGCTCAGAATGTGATTTATGTGTCAGATCTTGACGAGGCGGTTGAGGTTCCGTCTGGAACGCGCGCCGGGGGAGACGGCTCTGATCGACCGCACGGGTCGCATGCTGAAGATGGAGCCGCTCGCCACCGTAGAGTCTCTGGAGCAATACCTCCTAAAGATGGTGAAGCCTCACGCAACATGCTACATCACCGAGCCAATCGGAGCACCTGGTGATGGCTGACCTCCCACTGGCCTTTTGTTCTTGTGCCTTCACGGTCCAGGTGGCGAAGCAGTGGTACGACTTTGAGCGCTCGTCGTTCGTCTTCGTCAGGAAGCTGAGGGAAGGCCAGACCTTCACTTTCAGACATCAGCACGACTTTGATGAGAACGGCATCATCTACTGGGTCGGAACCAACGCAAAGTAAGACCAGTGACTGCAAACACTGCTAAATTTCCATGCACACTGATATTGCCACCACTATATTAATGTATGCCATATCAAAGCTGCGAAGAAATGCTTACATGCAATATTTTGCTGTCTGTAATATTTCAGACACCTCATTCAGTCAGAAATGTCACTGGTGTCAGAAATCTAGTTTACAGCAGAGAGTTGGCAAACAATCAGATGTGTCCCCCTGTCGCTCTGCTTCCAGGGAGCCATAAGAAATGTCAAGGAAACATTACGTAAGGTGAAACACTGAATCAATCAAGAATGAATCAAAATGCATTTTGATTATTATTTTATTAAGAGATTGATTAAGAATATAGCAGTGACTCCCCTGGTTAGACCAAGGAAGTGAAGAATAGATGAAAGTACATGGCTTTTACCATCTATCAGCCCTCTTACAGAGATGGGAGCAATAGGGAGGAACCCACCAGTTTCACTTTACTTCACAACTCTGGTATTTGCACCTGCAGACTGTGACCCTGGAGAGTTCAAATCCAGTTCAGAAACACCCTTTGTATTTCCAGTGAGCTGCTTCCAACATGAAGGGTGCTTTATGGATACGACTGATTGAATGAAATAAAACAAAGTTTTGACATAACTGAAACAAAGGCAATACTTGTTGATGGAGGTGAACTGATTGCAGCTTTCTTGCTGATCACTGATCTTTAAAGAAGTCTGGCAAACTGATTTAGGATTTTTGATTTTTTTGTGTGTGTGTGTTTGTTGAGGTCTGAAAAGTCACTGGATTAATCGGCAAAGTCACTAAGTTGGCAACAATGGGGTGACTTAACTGTGAACTGAAAGTAGTTCACTGAGTAATTCACTAAGCAGAACTTTCTAAATAAAAAACAGATATTGTTTCTACTAGAGGTGCGCCGATCGATCGGTCACCGATCATAATCGGCCGATTTTTGTGAAATCGGTGATTATCGGGATCGGCCGATCATTGGCTCTGTTACCGATACCGATCACCTGCATCT
>CAEGAF010069915.1:0-14105 GCA_903067075.1 Micropoecilia bifurca | reverse complement strand
GAACAAGGTGGGTGAAAAAAAGGGTGTGTTTGTGGGGCCGCCCCCCCCCCCCCCCCGAGAAAAATCGCAACAAGTTTGATGTGTAAGTTCTGTTAATGAGAAAAGCCCATCAGAGCATGGTAAAAGCAAGCACAATTGAGAACAGATCAGAGGCGTTCAGCAGTACGTTTTAGTTACCTATTGATCTTTACCTGTAAGCCAAAGACACCAGTTGTCTTTTGTCAGGTTTAAAATGTACTGAGAAACCTCTCCATCGCACAGAACGAACAGAGGGCGCCGTGCGAAGTGCGTTTTCTTTCTGTGCTGGACGGGTTTTCGGTGCTCACAAAGTAGGTCAAGTGGTATCGTATGTCAGCCTGAGCCTTCAGGTTTCACCCCAGACTGCTCTTACATGCGAGGATGGGGCCAATTCACTTTCATTTAGCTCAGCTATTCAACAGAAACATTTTGTCCCTCGAACTCGAACTTTAAGCTTTGGCTCATTCAGTCTCATGTGAAAGATGGTGCTAGCTGTTGGCAGCTCTGATAAAGACTGAAATTGGGACTATCATATTTTGAGATTAAAGCAAGCTAAAAGTCATGGTACTGTGTGGCTGCACACTTGACCCATCCCCCCTTTTTATTTATTTTTTACTGTTTTTCTTATTCCACAGCAGGAAATTCTTATTCCGTTGGTAAACAGTGCGGTTATTCAGTGGCACCAGTAAATTTCTGTAAGTCCCTTCTGTCTGCTTTCGCTGAGGGCAAATGACATATAGAGATGCATGAAATAACAATTTCACACACCAATAAATGAGTTTGACAAGAGGAAGGTTTAAAAACTATTAATTTAATATTAGAGATGCACCAATCCAGTACTGATATCAATCCTGATGAGGAAGAAAAAAATGTTTCTGTGATGATGCGCCTTTTCCATAAGGTCAGATCTACTCAGCCTAACTCTATGCTTTGTACTCTGAGTGACATCATGCTTTATGCATTCAACACTATATTAAGAATTCCCCTTTTGAACCATTTGAAAGGTTTCTTGCACTTGATCACATGTTTGACCAAGGTGGTCTGTTTCTTTACCATTTTCCATTTTCTGTTCTACTCCTAATGGCAGTGAGTGAACAGATTGAAGTTTTTTCACTCGCTTGTTTGACCAAGCAAGTTGGTGTGTTCAAGTGTTGCTGTGCTGGTGTAGTTATAAAAGAAAATGTAATTTGGTACATTTATGTTAAATAATACATTTTAAAAAATTGCTTTAAGTCTGCTCTTTTCCGTGGCAGCCAATACTAAGCCTCAAATATCGGCATCAAAAGTTTAAATAAAAGTGGATCGGTGCATCCCTTTAACTTGACTTAATTGTTGCGCTTCTCTTTGCTGAAATGCTTGCAGTTGAAGCTAATTCTAAGGCAAGATATTTGTCATTTAATTATTGGCTACCTTTTCCTTAGTCCTGGTTTATTTTTTTCCCTTTTTCATGGACAATATGGATTCCCCCCCCCCCTCTTCATACATATAAATATTGATGTCGTTTATGTCGCCTTCAATGGTCTCCAAGACGCCCCTAAGCAGTGCCCCCAACCATGGCAGGCTGACTGCCAGCCAGCGCAGGGAGCTAGCTGTCCTTCAGGATGGGATGACTGTACCATGGGTAACTACTGTGCAAAGTCAAAGCCAACACTTAAAAACCTGCATGAGCCAGTTCTCCCTGAGGGTGGGGAGTGGCAGATCTTAAAGCCTGCTTCCCTACTTTTTACTCAGGTTACCCAAGACTGGCCTCTCAAGAGCTTGCCTTTTACCATGCCTACAGTGGCGGCTGGCGAAACCGATGCGGTACACTTTGACCTCCGCTTGCATGCTGTCCCATCTACCTGTTGGCACACTTTGACAGTGTGTGCAGCTAGCTGAAAGCATTAGCACAGTTGCTAGTGAGCGTGATGATGCTGCATGGCAGCGATGCGTTGGGTTACCCCGCATCACCTGGGCGGCAGTGAAAGCTGGTTTGTTTAGTAGAATCTGGTTGAATCTCTTGCTGCCATCAACCTGTGGAGTTGGACCTGTTTTATTTAGGAGAACTGCACCAGAATCCTGGGTTTAGCTCTGCTCTGACACACCCGGGTTAAACGGATGGTTCAGGATTCTGTGCAACTTTCCAAAAGGAGGTAATTTAGTTTTTTGATTCAGTTGTGTTGGAGCAGGAAAGCATCCAGAAGTTACTATAGCGAGGGAGCAGAGTGGAGAGGCAGACCCCTGATCCAGTAACGCGCCGCCGCCACCTTCTTCAAACTCGACAAAAAATGGTGGTCAGTTAATTTGAACACCAATTTCTGCTGGTTTACACAGCAAGAACTCTTCATTTGTGCCGCTCTCATATTAATGTTACATTTTTCCAGCGGTCATCAAGAGTCAACAAGATGCTTCTCATTTACAAAATCAAATAAAATGTGTCTCAACTATACTAACATGTGCAGCAAACATTTTTTGTGCCATTATAATTTGTAAGCTTAGAAAAGGAAAAAAAAAAGTTTGCAGATATCAACTTGGTGATGGTTTGTGCAGCACAATTATTTGGTAGCACAGCTGGTTGGTCACAGATTTGCTTGATTTTGTAAATGTTGGGAAGGTAGTTGACCTTTAACCTCTAGAAACAATTATTAATATTCCATTTTTTTAATGCACTTCAAAAATCTGAACTTGAAAACAGTCAAATTGGTGTTTGCCAAATCCTAGGTGGCTAATTAATTTTGACACATTTTAGTTACTGATGGTTTCTGATTATTCCCATGAACTCTTTGAGACTTTAAATGAACATGATCACTAATAGCTGCCTAATGTTTCAAACATTTTATTAATTTCTCAACCTGAACATTCAGTCAGCTTGGCCTTGAACACGGACATCTTTGGCTCATCAGTGTCTGACCGGGCATTGTGATCGCTCGTGTTGGCCATCTCTGTTGTGCGCTTACTAAAAGGCTTGTCGTGTTGCTTACTAATGGTTTCCACAATGGAGGATTTTGTTGACTCCCGGGTCTAAAAGTCTTTTATCTTCAACAAAAGACCTTGGAAGTCTGCCAAGATCCATGTGGCTGTTCTGCTCTTGATATTTGGGGACATTTCGGCAGAACGCTCAGACTAACATTCGTTGTTCCTCGTTCACTGGTTTCAGACGTGAATGTGGCCACCGGCGGGAGTAATGGCGGCTGAAATTGGTGCTGCACAGTCATTTTTACTCTATTGAACAATAGTGCAATAGTGTCAAAGGGGCCTGTTTCAACCTGCCTGCTTTGGTATGTTGTCTGCAGTTCAGTTGTGATGGACCTAATTAAACCTGCTGTGTGTATTTGAAGTGTTAGCAACTGGATATAAAACCATTTTTAAACCTAGTTTTTCCCTCTTCCTTTTTTTCCCCCCTTTTCATGTGAAGATTCACCTGGATGGGACGGAGGACGCACCAACGGATTTGTGAATGGTTTCCATGACAACCGTACGAATGGGGGTTTTGGGGGGCGCGGACCCCCTCGCAATGACAGAGGTGGGCGTGGCGCTTACCGTGGTAACAGGGGCGGAGGCTCGTTTAATCAACCATTGCAAAATGCAGGTGGGGAATTCCTGTTCTCATAAATATCTATCTGTAGCCAAAGGTGTAGCGTAGCGTTAGCCGTAAGTTCTCCCCCCACCCTTATTTTTTTTTAAAAGGTTTACACACTGTTTACATTCTCTTGATAGTAAGCATGCATTTTTAAATGTGCATCCCAGTCTGTTAGCTGTGAGGATAGGTCAGGAGTGACATAAATTGATGGTTTAACAGGACTTTTGCTTTAAGGAAAACACACAACTCCAGCCTTTGGTAAGCAGCAGACATCTCCGGATGTCTGACAGCTGATTGTGCCAGAACAGTTTCAAAGTTCGTCAGTGACGGTGTTTCGTTTCCCTCGTCGCAGGGTTTGGAGGCTACGAAAACAAAGACGGAGGTTGGGGAGGAGCCCCTAGAGACGCCGCCTACAACAGCTTTGGAGGGCGTAACGATCGGTCCAAGTCTGCGTTCTTCAACGACCGTGGGTCTGGCTCCAGAGGAAGGTGTGTGACGCTTCCGAAAGTCTTGCGTGAAGTGTTCAGAGCATCAGAGGTTTTATCTTCAGTTTTGCATTTAGGTGTCATTTTGCAGAAAAACAAGTTACTGATGCTAAATTTCATAATAGTTTGGGGCTGAAACAATCGAGATGACTCAGTTATTGAAATGTAGTAATCGCTAGCTGGCGTGTACGGACTCAAATACGACATTTGTTGAAAGTACAGAGCAGTAATTAAGCAGACGCTGAACGGATTTAAGATGAAAAACCTTGTGTGTAAATATGACCTTGAGGTGGCAGTTCCAGCTTCAGTTGGTTCAAATTCTGCCAGTAAACAAAACTTAAGAGCCTTTTCCATCCCATTATTAACTGGTTAATCAATCAGGATTATCTGCATCTACTTCTCTGCCTTAGCTGCAGATTCATGCTTTTACAATTGATCAAGCATATGCTAAAGGAAAAGTTGACACATTTTAGGCACTAAAGTTTTTAAAAAGTAATTTGTTTACAACTTTTATGTATTTTTGCAGTTTTAAATTTAAGTGGTTAAATGGTTTGTTTTAGCTAATTGTCAGCATAATGTATAAAATACTCACTTGCTAAAACAATAGTTTCCTGGAGTAGAATTATATCGCCACATTCAAACAGAGCATTTGCACCCGTCTCCAGATACGAGCGCGGTGGGTTCGGTGGCGGAGGGAACAGCCGCTGGGTGGAGGAATCCAGAGGAGAAGACGACTGGTCCAAGCCTACTGCACCCAACGAGCGTCTGGAACAGTAAGTGACATTAAGCTCTTGGTTGGGAATAATCTGTCTGTATGTTACAATCACACTAATCCTGACTGTATCCTGTTTGCAGCGAGCTTTTCTCTGGAAGCAACACGGGTATAAACTTTGAGAAATATGACGATATTCCTGTGGAGGCGACTGGAACCAGCTGCCCACCACACATCGAGAGTGTGGGTGTCCCTCAGTCTCTGTTCCTGTTTTGAGACGGA
This sequence comes from Micropoecilia bifurca, assembly GCA_903067075.1. NCBI lineage: Eukaryota > Metazoa > Chordata > Actinopteri > Cyprinodontiformes > Poeciliidae > Micropoecilia > Micropoecilia bifurca. Next base: position 9,049 of record CAEGAF010069915.1, on the reverse strand, counting down.
GCCTGGTGACTAATGACTGTTTCATTGTGCAGTTTCATGATGTGGACATGGGGGAGATCATCATGGGGAACATCACCCTGACCCGCTACACCCGGCCCACTCCGGTCCAGAAGCACGCCATTCCCATCATTAAGATTAAGAGAGACCTGATGGCCTGCGCCCAGACGGGTTAGTATCCCTGACCCCAAACGGGTTGCCATTTAGTCTGACTGGTTGGCGTCTCTGGTGTTCCTTACAGACGGTTGAAGTAAAGTTTGTTCTCTTAAGATGGTTGGTGGTTTTTGTTTAGATCTTTATGTAATAGAGCCCATGTGTGTTTCAGGTTCTGGTAAAACTGCTGCTTTCCTGTTGCCGGTTCTGAGTCAGATCTACACAGAGGGTCCAGGAGATGCTCTGCAAGCCTCCAAGAACAGTGGACAGGTAAAAACAACAGTCCACAAAGTTGTAATCATTCCATATGGTGTTGGGTTGGTCCTGAGTTTTCCTCCAACCTCCAGGACAATGGACGGTACGGCCGTCGTAAGCAGTACCCCCTCTCCCTCGTTCTGGCTCCAACCAGAGAACTGGCTCTGCAGATCTACGATGAGGCCAGGAAGGTGAGTTTGGAGCCAACAAATAGTTCTTCATTTCTTATTTTTCACTGCCGTGTGAAATCACAAGACCTCTTGTTGGTTCCTGGTGTCCAGTTCGCCTACCGCTCCCATGTGCGTCCCTGTGTGGTGTACGGCGGCGCCGACATCGGCCAACAGATCCGGGACCTGGAAAGAGGCTGCCATCTACTGGTGGCCACACCGGGACGTCTGGTGGACATGATGGAAAGGGGCAAGATCGGTCTGGACCACTGCAAGTTAGTATCCGACTCACTGGGATGTTGAAACATCAAACGTTTGAATTCAGAGTTTTGACCCCAGGTTCTATCGGTGACTAAATGTTGAATCGTGTCTGCAGCTACCTGGTTCTGGACGAGGCTGACCGCATGTTGGACATGGGCTTTGAGCCGCAGATCAGACGCATCGTGGAGCAGGACACGATGCCGCCCAAGGGCATCCGCCAGACCATGATGTTCAGCGCCACCTTCCCCAAAGAGATTCAGGTGTGTTTTCATGACGGCAGCCTTACAGAGTCACTTTGGCGGCGCGTTCAATGAGTCCGGTCGTCTCAATGTTGGCTGCTGTTGATCTCAGATCCTTGCTCGTGACTTCCTGGAGGACTACATCTTCCTGGCGGTGGGGCGCGTCGGCTCCACATCAGAGAACATCACGCAGAAGGTTGTCTGGGTAGAAGAGAACGACAAGAGGTCTTTCCTTCTGGATCTGCTCAATGCCACAGGTAAAAATTGTTTTTTCTTCATTCAACAAATGATAACGGTTGCATCTCATTCTGTTCAAGTCTGCAATGCTAAGCTAATGTCGGCCTCTGGCTGCAAGGTCTAAAGATATTTCAGTTCAGGGTTTCCCCAAGAAAACTTGCTGCGCCTGGTGGTTGGGGCACTAAGTCAGTCTCATTAAGTTCCTGTCGTGTTTTTGAGTTAAATAATGTTCAAAGTCGACAGGAAATTTAAAAATATCACTTGATAATTATGTATTATTGAAAGATTAGTGCTTGAATATTCACTATAAAGTCTTACAAAATGCAAACATGAAAACAAAACCTAAAATAAATAAGCGGTGCTTAGACTGGCGGGTGCCCAAGTAAAGCCTGGTGACCCGCCAGGCTTATAATACATTGGGGGAAACCCTGCAGGAACATGACCAGCCTACAGAAAGCTTCACCTCATACCATGCATGTAGCTTTAATCATATTCCTAGGAATATTCATATTCCTAGGAATTGCGTCTAGTGTTTTGTATTATGTCTTATTGTAGAAATACAATCTAAACTGAACTGGGTTGGTTGTGAAGCTCTGACGCTACTGAAGAACTTATTTAGCACCTCCAGATGTTGAGGTCTGCATGCCTGGATATGGGGGAGGAGGAAGGCTGGCCTGATGTTTTTGGCACTGGAGTGAAGTGCTAAGATGTTACTGCATAATTGAATATCTGAATTTTAACCCAGTAATCAGACTCATATCAGACATTATGAAACTATTTAAGTAATCTTGGATTTTTGATGATCAGTAAAATTAAAAGAACTCAATACCTGTTTCAGTAGAGAGGAATTTATCACCAGGGTTTTTATAATCTTCCTGTTGCGTCCTCGGTGATGTCTTCAGTTCCTGCTTCTGTAAAACACGTTCCAGTTATATTTCCATACTTGCTGCATGCGTTTGGATTCTTGGCATTTCAAAGCCGACTCATGTGGCTTCCTCATGGCTCCCCAGGTAAAGACTCCCTGACTCTGGTGTTTGTGGAAACAAAGAAAGGAGCCGATGCTCTGGAAGACTTCCTGTACCGCGAGGGCTACGCCTGCACCAGCATCCATGGAGACAGATCTCAGAGGGACAGAGAGGAAGCTCTGCACCAGTTCCGCTCTGGACGCTGCCCAATCCTGGTGGCTACAGCTGTAGGTTACCCATAGTTGGGTTATATTCCTCTAAATGTGATCATTCCTGAGTTGTTTTGCCAAAAAGCCGTTGCTGTTGAAACTTCCTGCTTGACTTTAGTGTTCCTCAGTTGGCTCAGTGTCCTTACAAGCTCAAATAAATGTCCTTCCTTCTGTCCAGGTTGCTGCTCGAGGTCTGGACATCAGCAACGTGAAGCATGTGATTAACTTCGATCTGCCCAGCGACATTGAGGAGTACGTTCACCGTATCGGCCGCACGGGACGTGTGGGCAACCTCGGTACGATCCCACTCTCAGTAGCTTAAAGTGACCTCTCTGCTGTGAAGGACGGCGGTGTAACATAACTTGTGGACTCTTGCTCAGGTCTGGCCACGTCGTTCTTTAACGACAAAAACAGCAACATAACCAAAGATTTGCTGGACATCCTGGTTGAGGCCAAGCAGGAGGTTCCTTCCTGGCTGGAGAGCCTGGCCTACGAGCACCAGCACAAGAGCACCAACCGCGGACGGTCCAAGAGGTAACGGCCCAGATCTGGTCCCAGGTCAATTCTCCCAGCAAGGGGTCAAAATGAAAATAATTAATAGAAAATCAGACAAAAGAAACATTTTTCCACATCTGTTTGAGTGTATAAAACTGAAACTAAGAAACTTTAGCAAAACATCAGGTGTTTCTGTATTTTTGGTTCAAACAAGCTTGTTGTTCATTCAGTTCAGTGCATAAAGTACCCAGAGGTTTTACTCAAGAGTAGTGCGACGTCAAAATAAAATTGCTCAAAAGTAATAAGTACCATGTAGTAAAAACATGTTTCCTAAAAGCTGCTAAACTAGTTTCCTCTGTTCTCATGTTCAGACTGGCTAGGTCTGATGTCCGTCTGGTTCCTGTGTCCAAACGCTCACTGGTTTCTCTCCTGCAGGTTCTCTGGTGGTTTCGGAGCCAGAGATTACCGCCAGGCACCCGGTGGCTCTGGAGGCTTCAGCAGCAACCGCTCAGGACGCAGCGCTGGCGGCCATGGAGGAAACCGTGGCTTTGGTGGAGGTATGAGAGCTAATGTGGCTCGACTTTTAAAGGGGCAGCGTCATGTAAAATCTAAAAAAAAAAAAAAATTCTATGTTCCCTCAAAAACATGGCTATTGTTGCTACGATTCTTTCATTCTTTTGCCCTTTAATCACCCATGGCAACCATTCAGCTGTTCAAAAGGCCTGGGTGGACATTGCTAATTGTTTCTGGCTAGTCTGAAGGAGCAAACACCTGGTGGAACTGTCCATCTGCTGACCTTATCCCAGCTGCTACTCAGAACAACGTTGGTAAAACATTAAAGGGTTAATAGAGGAGCAAAGTTGTGATGACTTCCTGGAGGTGGAGCTTCACAAAGAACAGGAGCTTCTTACAGAGACTGGTCCAATTTTGAGGCATCAAGTTGCATTTACTTGATGTTTATATCAAATAAAAATAGTTGGCATAAATAGCATTTTTATAACATCTAGTTACTTGACTGTGTTATAAAATGCCTATATGTGCCTGGAAAATCCATAAAGCTGCCCCTTTAAAGTGTTTTTGTGCCGTCATGACTTTCACCTGTTACCCAAACTAGTCGGTTCCTCTGACCTCCCCTGACTTTCTCCTCCCAGGTGGCTTCGGCGGCAACTTCTACAACGACGGCTACGGCGGAAACTACAACCACTCTGGTAGCGTAGATTGGTGGGGGAACTGAACACCATAGGAACAGGTTGTCATGCCAACCTGCTGGAAACCACATGTTAACCTAAGCCAGACCATAACAAACCCTCCCTGTGTAGCTCCACTGACAGACAGTACATTACAACCCCAGTTCTCTGCCACCGGCTTCTTTCCCCCGAAAGGAAGCGCAGCACGACGCAAAGAAAACCACCAGCACGTGCCGACCGCCAGGGGGCGCCGCAGAGATTTTGCACACCTCAGAGCGAGAGCATGGATGCTTACATGCACTGTCCGACCGCAACCTCGGACTTTTCATCGTTCAAGAAAAAGTCTTTTTGTTCTCACTGCGGGGCCCAACACCCCGCAAACCGGGTAACCTGAGGATTATTTGTATGTTGATGTACTGTGCCTTTTTGAATTTAACCAGGAAATATATGTTGTCATTTCACCAGATGAACATGGCCAAGAGCTCAAAATTTGTTTTAAAGATTTAGTTTGGGGAAGAAAAAAAAAAAGTTGTAAAAAAAAAAAAAAAAAAAAGAAACTTAGAAAAGTTGAAATAAGCTTGGACTTAAACCTTGGCAAACTCTTGGGTGTTGTGGCTCTTGGAGTCATGATTCCATTTGAACCTCAAATTTCTAACATCATGTAGCCTTTTTCTATTGTCAAACAGCTAATGGAGCCATTAGTTTCTCTAAAACTGGGCCACTGTGTGAAGCCGCCGTTTTAATCCGAAGGGGACAAAGTTCCATTAGTGTTTTCTCTTTTTTGTTTTCTGCTCACTCTATCCTGGACAGGCTCTGTTTAGGGACATGGTCGTCTTTTTTTTTTTTTATTTAGCCATTCCTGACGTAATCTTAAGAAACACAGCAGTCGTTAAGCTCAGTGCCAACAATCGCTGAGGTACAAAAACCAAGACACCAATGCTGGAACTCCACGCTAATAGACTTGACAGTGTTACGGCAGCTAGGCTGTTACCAAGCGCTAGCTACTCAAAATAAAAAAGAACAGTGAGCGGTGTTTTTTTGTTTCTTTTTACTTGAGACGTTCTTGGAGCAGGCGTATGCAAATTACTTTTGGAAAAAACCCCAGTCAGGTTTTTGTGAATCGTTTCTCTACAAAAAAAAGGTGTATCGAAACAATGCCTGCCATCTTGAAAGTGAAGTTCAAAATGGCTGCACAAAAGGACCACAACATTGGGTATTTTACGCTTGCAAGTGTTTTTGTTTTTTGGTCAAGGGAGAAAGGACACGTGAACTTGAGTCGCAGGCTTAACTTAATTACTAACATTTTGCTCTTTTTCAAGCTGCGTTGTTGGAGGCGTGGTTCATCGTTAGGGACATTGGAGTAATCACTGAGGTTTTCAAATAACCAGCAGAAAAAACGGGTGGGTGGGGTTGGTGGGTGGTCTACGTTGGGGAGCAGCACTCCAACCACACGGGACGGGTGGGGGGGTGGGTGAGGCGCGGGGCGAGACTCTTCAGTGCACCGCCGTTTGGTTTACACACAAAACTGCAGGTGGCCAAAGATCGGAAGGTGTCCTACCTTCTGTACGGAACATTTAGGTAGTATCAGGAAAAAAATAATAAAATCGGAGCAGCTTTTCCTCTGGAAGAGGAGCAGGAGTCGGAGACTGAATGCTCCCCAGTCCTCATCAGGTGTGATGTGCCTTGAAACCTTTAATTTTTTCTTTTCTTTCAATCTGAAAAGCAGATGCACTGACAGTATTGAGAGATTGAATGGTGCTACTTGATATGTGTGTAGGCCCTCGTACATCGAGCCCATCGAGTTTTACTAAAGTTGTTTTATTGCACATCTAGAGTTTTATATAGATGTCTCTGATATGTGTCCTTACGCTTCCAAATATTGTGTGTGAGGAGTTTGTGGAGAGAAGGGGGGGAGACCCACAAAAAACGCAGCTTGTTTACAAAGGGGGAAGGTTCTCAACGTTGAAATCCAGGATTTATTTGGGACCAGGGGGATTTAGCAGTCTGGGGGGGGAATTTAGCCATTTGCACAGATTTCTAGATTCTACTTTTGCTGCTAGTTTTGTGTAATTTATTAAGCATTTTTGACAAATATTTATTTTTGTAAGCCTCTAAGTGATTCTTTGAAAGTTTCAGAAACTTGACCAAAAGACAGTACAAAAAACACTGGCACTTGAATGTTGAATGTCACCTGTATGCGTGAAATTTATATATTTCGGGGTAGTGTGAGCTTTTTAAATGTATACGATCCATTGGACTCAGTTTCTAATATCCACAGCTGTTTCAGGCCTCCACATGGCCAGCCATCTATTAGAATCTCCCAATTGGTCATCAAAATTCAAAGTGGATTTGAGCAAACATGCCAAGGTTTGGAGTAAAGCTTTCAAAAGGGCAAATAAATTTCCTAAGCATATCAGTGCAGAAGTGTTCAGATTCTACAACTGTGTGCATTAATCCTTTAGTCTAATTTGACCTGATTGTTTTCTCTTTTATTTTTTTCTAGTCAATGTCTGGCACATGGCAATCCTTAAAGAAACAAACATGTGGTTTATTCTCCTTGTTGTATTTTTGCATATATGATGCCTCTCGAGTTCTCTGGCTGTGGAACATGTCTTCAGCTCTGAATCTCAAGCAGAACCTGAGACGTGTTGCTCAATCTTTAGAGAAACCCCAGAGCTGTTTAGATGTAGACTTTGCTTTTCTGTGTTAGCCTCTAGGCTGCTGCACTGCATGGAGGAAGGGGGGGAAGTACTCAGCTGTGCAACAAAAGAAAATGTAAGATTTTACCAAAATAAAATGTTTGATTGCAAAAAGTTTGTTGAAGAATCAAGCATGTTTTCTGAGAAGTTGTTTACTGTAGATGATGCTGAGGAGACTTTGTAGCAAGCGGCCTGCTGCTGTGTGGCACCAGGCAGACAGGCGGCGAAAATCAGTTTGTGATGGATTGGATGAGCTTCATCTGTTTTGATGAGGAAACATGCATAAAGATTTCATTTGTACTTTCAACTGTGTCATTTCTGTATTTTTCCTTAAGGTGACTGGCTTCATTTTTACACAGCACCATGTCTGTCAGCACATGTGATGCACAACGGATGCATTGCAAATGTGTGCAAATCTTCAATATTCTGCTGACGTAAAAACAACTCTGCAATTGCGTTTCCATTAAATAAGGATTAAATTAAAATCATGTGAACGAGTTTTGAACGCTACAAGTCAAGGAAGGTTTATTCATTTCAATTGGCTGTATTTGCATTTCAGCGATTGTGACATCGGTAGAGGCTTCGTTAGAAGTCAATATTGATCTGAGACTATTTTCAAGTAATGTAATGGTGAAATACTGCAAGAGCACATTCAATTCTAATCAACCTTTAAACTGTAAAACATTTTACATATTCAAAATAAAGTAAATTAGTCCCTCAAAAAAGGGTCTAATTCAGACCAAAGCACCAGACTGAAAACTTTAGTTTTTGGTAAAAGCTGAGAAAAAAAAACCAAAATGGAAATTGAGCTAGTTTTAGTTATGCAATTAATTTATTATTGCCACAGGCTCACATGTAGAACCTGAAACTCTAAACTGAACAAATGAAAAGTGTTTGCTTTTGTAAAGCTTAAAACGATCATGAGGCTCTGCAAACAGGACGTTGCCATGGTGAAATCCTGATTCAACTAGAACCCTGTTACCTCGACTAACATCAAACCCAACTCTGGGTTCAGAGCTCTGAGGTAACCTGAACGCATCGTAACACTTCAAGGTGAGAGGCTAAGCTCCACCTACGTGTGTGTCCCATCTCACACACACACAGTGATCAGTGTTTCATGTAGCGCATCAAGACATCTAAGTGTGTCCCAGCAAGTTGTTAGTCATGTTGAACGGTTAGCAAAGAAGCTAAGGAAAACCTAAAGGAAGTGATATTCAGAAGGAAATATGGACGTTTATCCTCTCCACTACTGTCAGAGCTGAATCTCTAATTTAACCTTTTATATGGAGTTTGTCATTCCAGGTGTGCAGTTGAAATAAATACATTTGAAATTAAACTAAAACTTACAAGTAACTTCTCAGCAAGGTTTCTGATAGTCAATAGTTGAATATAGATCTAAAGTTCTAGTTCCACTAGTTCCATTTTTTTTTGTATAACATGTTTTAAGTGAAAAAAATCTGCCATGGATGAAATCAGTGCTTCTATAATCATTTCCAACCTGCTCCTGTATATTGCAGAAAAGTTCCGTCTGCTCTGGACTCTTGTCGGTGCATCTGGAGCAGGAAAAATGCAAACTAGTGGATTAATATTCCAGTTGAATGAAAAGCATGTTTTAGCCCACTTTTTGGACAGATTTTTTTTGCTCACTCTGTGGAGGGTCACACTGGCTTTTGTCTGCTGAGCAGGTTTCATAACGGCTCTGTTTGTGACGCCCACTTTGTATAATTTGTGTGTCATGTTGTGAAAAGCAGGTTATGGAGCCATTAAAGTTGGGTGAAGTCAAAGAGCTCCAACCGCTAATCAGTTTAATAAATTGTATTGATCACCTGTTTTATCAGGTCATTGTGAGGACTTGGCCAATAAGCCACTAAAACAGAAGCAGCTCGAAGTTTTACCTATAACTTTGTGATCTGTGTGTGTGTGTGTGTGTGTGTGTGTGTGTGTGTGTGTGTGTGTGTGTGTGTGTGTGTTACATCTGTGACTCTGTGCTTCCATATAAGAGCTCTTTACTTGTGTAATCCCACCAACCGGCCGTCTCCATCCCTCCTTCCATCACTCCATCCAGGGGATTTGACAGCCATTAAGCGATAGCTTTTTGGTGTGTTTGTGTGTCCCACACACACACACACACACACACACACACACACACACACACACACACACACACACACACACACACACACAC
>CAEGAF010069914.1:0-10809 GCA_903067075.1 Micropoecilia bifurca | reverse complement strand
AAAGCCCAAAATAGGTACCCAATATTCCACCTAATTTCCTTTTTTAAACTCATGTAGAGATGATATTTTCACCCTGAAAAAGGAATAGCTCACATGAATATTTAAAAGTCCATAATTAAAATGACATTTATTCCTATCAGGGGGTCGTGTAAACATCTCACCAAGCTTCAAATGCTTTGAATGCATGTTGCCCTTGCCTCTACCGTTGATGTAACACATAAATGTTAAGCTTTTATTGCTTTAGTGTCTGTGTGTCAAGGTTCTGACATTATTTTCATCCAATTCATTTCATATCCATATTAGTTTTTTTAATCAGTAGCACCCCACCGTTTATTGTATGGTGTTAATTTCCTAAATTCCCGATTGGTTCCAAATTGTGGCGATAAAGCCATCATGTGTCAATTCTTTGATGAAAAATATTAAAATAAAATAAAAAACATTGAACATCTCATTAGGAATTTACCACAACTGGTTTTCCCTTGATTTCCTTGTGATTGTCGGGGTTTTAGGTTGCTGTGCTTCTGGGTGGAGCTGAACAGGGTGTGCCTGCACCGCCAAGTCATCAGTCATTAGCAGGAGGGTGAGAGGAGCCGGCTGCTAGTCATTTATTGCCTGAGTACTAACCTTAGCGACGCCTTTCGCTCTCTACTTTTCCTTGATTATTTTCAACGTTCTCCAAGCTTGCTCTAATGTTTGTCCCCTGTGTTTTCCCTGAAGGTTATCTTCAAGGTACAAGGACGTTTTCTACCACGTTGCTTCCTAGATTTGTTGTTCAACTCGCTCAAGTTCAATCACCCTTTGTATTAAAACAACCATGTCCAGGGCTCTTTTTCACCATCATCCTCCAAACCTAACCTGTCAGCCCTCCAACGCTCTCCACGTTCTAAGTCTGTCCAAGCTCCTCCTGCTTAAGCCACCACACAAGCCAACACCCAGACTTAACTCAATTCTCCCAGGCCTTCATCATCCTAAACTACCAAAAGCCTTTTCATCCATACATTTTCTTTACACCCTTGTCCCTTAGTGGGTTTGGGAGGTGCTGTTGCCTCTCCAGCTAACATTCCAGGTGAGAGGTGGGGTCACCCTGGACAGGTCACCAGTCTGTCACAGGGCAACACATAGACACACAACCATGCACACACACTCACACCTAGGGACAGTTTGTAGAGGCCAGTTAACCTGACAGTCATGTTTTTGGACTGTGGGAGGAAACCGGAGTACCCAGAGAAAACACATGCATGCACAGGGAGAACATGCAAACTCCATGCAGAAAGATTGGGGCCGGGAATCGAACCCAGAACCGTCTTGCTGCAAAGCAACAGCTCTACCAACTGTTCCACTGTGCAGCCACCAAAAGCCTTTTCACTCATCTGCAAACAGTATCCACATCTCTTATTCCGCCCTGCTCACATTCTCAGCCTCTCCCTCATATTGTTTCAGCCCCAAGCTCAAAGAACCTCCCAGACGAACATCACCTCATTACTCACTGTTCTCAAAAAAGAAAACTGTTCAACTTTTGCTCTTTTCTCCTGAAATTCATCTTGCATGTGGTTCACTTATCAGCTCATCTTAAACCATGACAGTGATAAACTGGACAACAGTAAATAAAAACTGATTTTAAAACTTGTTTTTTTACCCTCTTCTGCATGCAGTACTTTCAGTTAAGTGTGAGGAGTTGCTTCACAAGGTATTTGCTGATAACTCACAATACAAATTCTGTTGGTCTACCTGGTTGTCTGTGTAGTGACCTGATGGATCTATGGTAAAGATGAACAAGTTTGCATTGTAAGACAAAGTATGAAGAGATTACTCACAGTAGACACACGTGTTGCTTATCGGTTTACAACTCTGCCATCAAAACTTTTTTGAGTAGCAACATAATTGTCATTGGATTGTCTTTGGATCACACAAACGCATCCATCTATTTTCAACGCTGTTTATGCTGCTCAGGTTCATAAGGGGCTGAGGTTTTTCTCAGCCTATGCAGGGTGAAACCAGGGACACCAATGACAGGATGCCATCTGTCACAAGGAAAACACATGTCGACACTTAAACTGAAATTTGGTAACCAGATTGTTTAACTTTTGTGTCCTTGCACTGTGAAAAGTGTCTTAAACACAAAGCCATGTTTAATATTAAAGAATGGCACAAGTGACAGGACCAAGGAAGGTCAACCACACACCCACATGTCAAAATTAGACATATTTTTGCACTACTACTACTCCAACTACTCGTGTTATTTCTGTTCTTAATTTTCCACTATGGACCATCTTAATAGTTTAATGTGAGTTTTCTATAATCATTTCTGTGAACTTAACTTTTTGACCATTTTACCTCCTTGTTAAAGTTCTACTACAGTCTTATATTTTATCTATCTATTAAATTCCAATCTTTGTGACTTTATTTTCCACTATTAGTTGTCCTTTACATTAGTTTATGTAACCTTTAGACTTATTCTCAGTGAGTGCATTTGAAAATGAGAAACCTAAAGTAATAAAGAATTGTGTGTTATTGTGATTTTGAAATAAAAAAATCATTTTTTAAATCAAAAACACTAAGTGATTTTGAGAAAATTTTATATAGAAACTGAAATGAACACTTTTCAGTAAAGAAATGCAGAACTTTAGAGCTCCTTTAAAATTTGTTTTGTGATTGAATGGGGTGAAAAAAATCTATTTTAGGGTTTAAACTTGGTTGATCGTTTTATCAACCTTAAAAGGTTATATTTCTTGACACTTTCTTGCTCTTTGAGGTCACCAGGAGATGTGTACCAATAGAAGTTGTGTGCTAACTCAGCCTCACTGGGGGAAAAACACATTGTTTGGAGGGGTGATACCCTGTGAAACCAGTTTTCTATGTTCTAAGTAGGAAAAAATAAGAACAAAAAAAATGTCATTGGAATAAATTACCATATGAAACTGAACACCATGAAAGGGTTAAATAAAAAGGAGAGCATAGTCTTGTAAGGAAGGTTAAATGAAAAATAAAGTGCCACAGCTCTTGAGAACAACTTCTTGCATGATGTCTGTGAAGTGTTGAGAAATGAATGGCATCATACTCACCGCTCACAAGTGCAGACTTACAAAAATAATTATGGCCATCATTATTATCTTGTGTTCAAAAGAAGACAAAGTCGAGGTGAAGAAGAAAATGCTCAGCGGGAAACAAATCCCTGGAGGACAGCAGTACATTGGTTTGCTTGAATGGCTTCTCGTTAGCTTGGTTTTTGCATGAAAAGTGTAATACTCACTTGGTAAGTAACAGCGACTTTCATAATTTTTACTTTTCTCCCACACTGTGCCTCTACTCAAATAAAGCGTATTATCTCAACACATCACCTACCTTTTACCTAAGATTGTCACCCTGTTTCCACCATAATTTAAATTACTTTGGCTTGTACCATATTATTTAATTACAGAGTACAGAGCACACTACCCAGCCAATTTTACCAAACGCTTAAAAATAGTAAAAAGGAAAAAGAAAAGCATCAGGAAAAAAAATCACTAGAGATTGAAAGTTATTTCATCAACTAGTTTTCAGATTTCTTATTTTGTTCCTGTTCATTGGACAGACGTGGCTAAAGTGACGAGTTTTACAAGGTGTTACCTATTACAGTTGGTTTAAAATTAAGATATAAAAGTCATACTGATAGTCAAACATGGTAGCTTGATGATCTGGGGTCTGGGCTGTTTAGTTGTCAATGGAACTATGACTCTAGCAATGAATCCAAATGAGTCACTTTCTAAGCAGCTAATTGTCCTTCTTTGGTGGGACAATGACCCAGAGAACACCAGCAACTCAACTTATCTACATTTGCAAGAAAATAAATATTTTTCAAAGCACTGCACCTCAACTACTGGTGTTCCAGTTTCTACCTGTCACTACATTAGAAACTTCCTGACTGACAGCAGCAAGTGCGAATGGACAAAAACTAGATCGAGCTCAAGGTTAACCTCCACAGGTACTCCCCAGGGGTGTGAGCCCTCCCCACTACTCTTCTCCCTGTTCACTAATGACTATACCCCCTTCTTTGTCCTCTGTTAAACTATATAACTTTGTCATGTTAGTCACCAGCTAGATACAGAATGGAGATAAGGCTGCATAAAGGTCAGAGGGTCTACTTACGTCATGCACGTTTAACTACTTGGAGTTATGAAACAGCTGGATATGTCGGTGGGCTCCTCTCACCATTTTAATAGCACGGTGACTTATCTGGGCTTCTACTGCATTTTAGGCACAATCATCACAGAAGACCTGAAGTGAACAACACAGAAAATGTCCCCTCTGAAACAAAGCCCAGCAGACACCGCTTTTTCTCCACTGGCGAGGAAGAAGCTTTTCCTATTCAGAAGATCCTGGTGCAGTTCTATTCAGCTGTCACCGAGTCTGTTCTGTGTACATCTATAACTGTATGCTTTGCCTTGGCAACTAAAACTGAATTCAAAATGCTGCAACAAACAATCCAGACTGCTCATCTGTGAGCCACTGGAATCCTTTCAGAATCTGTATTTATTATGGACCATGAAAAAATGCTGAAAAATACAATACCCTTCACACCAAGGATTTAGACTATTTGAGCTGCAGCCTTCAGGTAAGGGCTTCCGAGTGCTGTGAACATAGAAACACAGCTGAGCATAAAAACTCTCTTTTCCTACAATCTGTCAATTTCATGAACAATATGACATGTGAGTAATGTACACCGCTTGTACTGTCTCTTAAATGTAGATATTTGTTTATTGTGCACACTTTGTATGTGTTAACTATCCAATATCCCCTGTGATTAAAAAAACAACAAAATATGTTGTAAAAAGCAGCATTTTGAAATGTGTGCATTTCTGAGTAGGTATTCATTTCTAGACTCATGTAATTGAATTATTCAACAATAAATATATAACAGAATTCTTACATCAGAAATGTTACTATGACAGTTCTTGTATCGTTTTATGGTATAGATTTATTTTATTTTATTATTGTGCTTGCTTTGTTGTTTTTGTTTCGTTATCTGTATTGCGGGATTTATATTCCCACTGGAGGTTTCAGTAACCAATGATAATTCCAAGCTTGTTCAAGCATGCAATTAAAAACCTTTGTGATCCCGAAAACTCTGCCTGCTTTCGAATTACTGGGTTGACCAGCAAGTTGAGGCCACTTTCCCTGCACTCAGGGTCATACTATGTGATTTTAGAATTTACCCACCTCAAATGTTCTTTTTTTTTGGCTTTTGAACTAATGTAAAACAAACATACCAACCATTAGAGTGCCAGCTATGACAGTGATATTACTGACACCTCGTGGGTGAGCACAGTCTGCCTTGCTGTGCCAGCTCCTCATAATCACTGGATAACTGTGAGGACACCACGATGACAGCTAATGCTGGTTCTGCACTAGTTTGCGGGGACAGGACTGAAGACAGCTATACTTTTAAATAATCAGCAAAAGTAGAAAAGGGTGTCACTCCACTTTGCCTAGCTAGTCAGCCCTCTGCTAGCAGAAACAAGGTGACTAACATTATGCACTAAGTGAAACCCCAAAAACTGTAGCTCTGCATTTGAGTTTGGTGAACTAATTAAATGAGTATTATTTTTGAAATGTTTGTTTTTTTCTGGTTGTGTTGAACCAGAAGCCAGTTAACCAATTTTTGATTAATTTGCAAAAATTGATTATCAGACCAACAACAACAACTTTTTTAAACAGATATGTGGGTTTAATGTGAGCTTTAAAGTTGTTTCTTTTTTAAAGCATACAAACTGAAATGAGTGGGCCTTTCAACGGGATAAAGACCAAACCATATTACCAATCAAACACAGCAAGGATTCACAAGACACAAAATGAACATGTTTCCATGGCCACCCCTGTCTATCTCACATTTAAGCTCAATGTAAAATCAGAGGCATGAGCTGAAAACAAGAGAGCATAAAAGATTACTGTTAAGGAGAGCTGAAATCCTCCAAAAACAAAATGTTCTGATTGAGATTGTGCTACAATGAATGATGTTATTTCAAATCTGTTTTTACATATTTCACATTGTTTACCAGTTGCATTGACAAACTTGTCCAGATCAGTGTGACAGCAGAAAGAGATTTCATTTTGTCAAATTAAATGTGTTATGTACAAAAGACTATTTATTAAGGTGCATCTAGACAGTGAGCTCTGTGCCTCTTGTTTTTCAGTGAGCATACAGTAATTATTAGGAGCAATTTTACATTTTGGTTGGTCAGGCTGGTGCACTGAAGCCATGGATCATGACTCCTATAATCAGCTCACCGACCCAATTAAATAGAAATGATGCTGTGCTCATGCGTGTACAGACATGACTATGTAACATCTCCGCTTAAAGGTCAACAACCGGGTTTATTGTTCAACATTTTATAGTAAAATTGAATTAGGTTACTGTGATTTGTTGTGTTTAAGACAATATAATCTGCTGCAGGATCCCAAAACTTGGTATCCATGAAAAAAAAAAGTGGTGTCATGTCTAGTTTTCATGAAATGATAAATATTTTTGATAGTACAGCTAAACAGATTTTGTATCCTATACAATGAATTTTGTAGAAATTAAGCTGCAAAAATGTCCAAAGTCAGAACAGCCATCTAGCTGGAGACTAGTGAGGACTTTTTACTTAATTCTTCAAAAAGTGTAATTGCAATTCACTCACACGTCCATGTCAATTTATCAGAGTTATCAATGGCACATTAAACTCAATTTATTATTCAAATTAGCTTAAAGGTTTTCTGTCAAAGGAAACCCAGCAGATTGCATCAAGTCATTGACTGGAAGCATTCACTCCTTGGAGAAAACGTAGCAACAGTAGACCATTGTTTGTGTTTTGTCATTAACCTTACTGCAATATCTATCTCCTGAGCATGCATATGGCAACAGAGGAGAGGAAAAAAGCTCACATGCGATAAGAGGAAACCTCTAACAAAACCATGATATTGCCACATTTAGTTGGCCAGCAAACTGTTGAGACTTTAAATACAAACATGATCAATACACAAATGTAAGGGGTGGATGAAAGACACCAGACCCAACAAACAGACAAATATTTGATTACCAGTGATGCTGTAGCATCTCCCATCAGTACCAGAAACATATGCATGGATATGGAACACAGTGCTACATAGGCATCTCATTGGTACATAGTGTCCGGTACATAGGCATCTCTTTAATTGGACCGACTTTTCTGTGTTTTTTTGTTTTTGGTCTCACGCAGCTTCCTAATTTGTAGAGAGTGGGTTTTAATCAGCTTCATGAAATAACAATGAAATATAATAGCAATAAATATCCATAAGCTATAATATTTCAGCACATGTAATGGGTCTATATAATAAATGAGTTTCTCTGTTTGAGTTGAATTTCCAAAATAAATGACATTTTCAATGATTTTCTAGTTTATTGAGAGGCACATACTTTCTTCACTGTCAGCACAGTGATCTCAGTTTCATAAACTTCCTTTGTTTCATCATCTTGTCCACTATTTTTCATCCATAAACACTCTTAATATGGTTTTCAAGGACTCTTTTCTGGTAACAAATGAGGTTAATCTACGACATGTGGGGCCTGCTCGGCCACATAGGCAGTTGCCAACTGCCAACAGGGGCACTGCTGGCACCCATTTCTCAGCATTGTAAATAGAAATTCAGAAAATATGGACTACAGTCTGTGTGTCTGTTGATCTTCATTGTGAAGGACCCATCAATCGAATGTACCAAAAAAGAAAACTGAACCTAAATAAGTGCACTGCAATCAATAAATGGACACAAAATGTTCCTTTCGTTACTAGTGAGATAACAAAAATTAGCCTGATGGACTTATACTTGAACTTATGTGAGTTTGCCTGCTGAATTGGACATAATTACCACTAGGAAGATCCTACAACAAGATTATACTGCTTCAGATTTTAATTAATTCATGTGGATAAGTGTAAGCAATATGTGAGACTCTGCTGTATTTTGTGCTACATTTCATCATTTACTACTTTTGCATATAAATAAGTGGTCATGTTAATGTATCACGGAAGATAACGCTTTTTAGCTTCTCTTGTATATGTCGTTATCTTAAATATATCAAAATAATCTGATTTGCCATGTGCCCTATAGAAAAGGGATAACAAAGCCTTGAATAAAATTGTCTAGAACGCTATCTGTTAGTACTTAAATATTCCTCACAAAAAAATAAAATAATGAATAATAAATTGATGGACTGTGTCTTGGAGAAGAACAGAGCCATCTAACTGTTGTTTGGTAGGGTTGATTCTTCATTTTCCTAATGTTATTTAGTTTTAGCTCGTGGTGTAGTTCTGGTCTTGTTGAAAATCTCATATTGTTAGGGCGTCAAAGGAAAATAAAACAAATTTGTCTAATCATGTTAGCATAAGACAGTTCAGCTGCTATGTAACTCTTGAAGTGTACTGCAACCTCTGTTAATTTTTAAACGCATAATCTCAACCAAATAATAAATGTTTGGTTGAACATTTACATATCTTCTGGCCAGAGGCAATGAAGAAATATTTGCTGTATCTATCCTCACACGGGGTCTTTGAAAGTCTATTTTTAATGTGCCAGTGAAAGGGCTAGACCTTCAAATCTTTGTTTCCTAAACCTCCATAGCAACAGAAATCTATGAAAGCTTTAACATCCACATGGCTTCTCGTTTTCTTTTGAAAACATTTTTGTCGCATGCAGTTTTTGACCTTCTCGAGCTATTTTTTAGAAAACAAAGAGGATGTTATAACCCTTCTGTTAATATGCTAAAAGTTATGAAATAATATATACTCAATGAGATGAAAACAGAGCACCACCATCAATATTTAATAATGTTCTATACATAACATATTAAAGCCTGAATGGCTTTTCTGCTACTGCTGTTTGGGGTGGGGGACTTCAGGGTGTCAATACATTATTTTGCCTAGGGCACCATAATGACTAAAGGTGGTTCTGACATGTCTGTGTGCACAAACACCATGGTTGAAAACATGTGAGATTTATAAACAGCTGGTTGCATATTAAAGTCTCTGACCTTTTTCCTCAGATTATACATTTTATAGCAACATTTTTATATAAACTTGATAAATGATGGCCCAGGTCTCCACCCCATCAATAATTTTCTCACCATCGTTTTACTGCAATGAGCAGAAATGTCCACTCCATCTTAATTGTCAGAAGCAGCAGAACCCACTTATGGGTTCTTCTCAGTTAATTGCAATGCAAATGAGGCCATCCAAAGAAAAATTAGCCACCCTGAAAGAGAGGCCATGTCCTGAGGTGGCTTTCTGTGTAGTGTCGAGTCCAATAGAAGAAAAAAACAAAAGCACCACTTTGATTAATAAAACATGACTGGGAAATCTTGGTGATCTGTTAGAGAGCCATCTCTGATCTCTGTCTAAACTCTTGAGTAAGGCCATCATTTCCTTCCAGTTAATTCAACTCATTCTATATAGCTCATTGTAAAACTGTTGAAGTTGACTCTCAGTTGCTTCAGGTAAAACAATGTAAAGTTTAACATTCTCTCAAAGATAACTCCAGTGTCTTTGTCGACATCCAGAGAAGGTGAAACAGTTACACACCTTGTAAAACAAAGGACCTTTACAATGGCTTGAAGGCTTGAAGAACCAAACAAAAAAGCCAGTTGTCTGTCAATACCTATTAAAGCAGAAGCTTTGAACAAAAAACTGTTGTTGTTTTTTTTGTTTTGCAATCCTGTATAGGCCAGGAACCAAAACTTCTTCATCACAAAGAGAAATACTTCTAAACACAAAGGTCATACATTATACAAACTGCTGAAAAAAACCTTTAATTAAAGCTGTCAGCCTTCCTGTCATCTTTTTACTTTCATAACAGATAAACATTCAGCTCAAAACTTCCCTTCAGAGTGAGAAAATTGTATCTTAGAAACTGATTTTAAGTACAGCAAAATAAAAAATCAGTGGTTGGAATAATTACTTTTACTCTATTTTATAGGTATCTGGATTTTCTCCAATGTCAAACTCCAGTGAAAGCTCAGATTTCTAAGCCTCAATGTTGTGAACATGTCAAATGTCAAATCTACACAGAGTTTAAAATGTTTCCACTTAAGTGTATGAGTATTTGCCTAAATCGGTAACAAAAACTGTGCTGAAGATTCTAGAATGTCTTCACAACAATGCCTTGAACGTTGATGTGAAATGAAATAAAATACTGAAACTGAAATGGCAAACACCTTGTCAAGTTCTCAGGATGATCTGGAAATAGTGGAAACACCAGTCAGTATCTATGGTGAAGCAGATTTACATCACCAGAGACTCATATGACACAGACTAAGAAAGCAGCTTGTGCTCTAAAATCAACACTTTCAATTTCAATTAAATGTTCCAACTCCCCACATGGACACACTAAATATCACCAAAAATCTTATTGCTATGAGTCAGACTTTATGTTATATCATATACATTATAATAACAACTGAAGGTAACATTGCAACTTGATTGTGCTATAAAATGGTAGAAAATATTTAACATCTCGCCCCATTTAAATAAATAATTTTGCACAAAAAACTAACAAAATGGAAGATGTGATTTGTTTCCAAAAATCTGAACTTTGCATTGCAAGACAAGTATACTTGACAATAAACTGCAATCATAGTTACAGTTTTATGCAGAAATGTGTTCCATGTAATATACAGTGTACTGAAGATTCATGTTTTAAAAATCCTATTAATGAGAGCACAACATTGAGTGCTCTTAACATTCTCTAAGGCAGGGGTGCTCAAACCTTTTGAGAGCAAGATCTACTTTTTCTCTCACCAGCCGCCTGAGATCTACCTCATGACAC